>JAPMOR010023663.1:699927-759785 GCA_026543865.1 Argiope aurantia
GACAAAGAGCAATTGCAAAAGACATGAGAAAAATTTTCACAAATTTTTGCATTGTAAATATAAATGTTCAAGTTGTGAACTCTCATGTTCAGTGAATGATGAACTACTTGAACATATTGAAGTCAATCATACTGAAGAACCTAATCCCTTGCCAGTCCAGTCCTCATCAATATATTCATGTCCACATTGTGAAGAAATATTTAATGAATTTGTTGCACTTATAAAGCATAAGAGGAGCCATGCTATATCCAGAATTCCAATCCTCTGTTCCATCTGCAGAAAATCCTTTTCCTCCATTCAATGTTGCAGGAGGCATAAGAAAATTTTCCATGCAAATTTCAAAGGAAAATTTCCCTGTGCTGAATGCAAAAATGTGTTTTTTATTAAAAGTAAACTATACATGCATATTAAAAAAAATCACCCTAATTTATTTAAAACGAATGAAAGCTTAATTTTCAACTCTTGGAGTGATTTCAAAAACTGGAAGACAAAAACTGAACTAATGACTTCAACATCTTATATAAGAACCCGAAAGCAATATTCTTCTTACACTACTATATATACATGTCACCGTAGTGGATATTTCAGCTCTAAGAGCAAAGGTCTTCGCCATATAAAGTTGGCTGGATCATGTAAAATAAATTCATATTGCCCAGCTTTCATATCTGTTAAAAGCTGTAAAGAGACAGGCCAGTTGCATGTGAAATATTTTCCTACGCATCTAGGCCACGCCTTTGAAGTAAAACATCTTCGGCTGTGTGACATAGAAAAGGAGCAGATAGCTGGTCAATTGATTACAGGTGTCCAAATTTCAAATATTTTAAATAATATTGCAGGCACATCTTCTCCAACTAAGCGTTTGGCAGTAACAACTGCTCAGGATATTAGAAACATTGCAAAAAAGTATAAAATAAATGGAGACATCATTAGAAATGAAAATGATATTCTCTCTGTTGAGGCATGGATACATGAAATGTTGGCATTGGATCAGAATCCAATATTAATGTATAAATTACCAGGGGAAGGCAGCTCTGAATTTCTTGATTTAGATAAAGAGGATTTTGTCTTGGGATTTATGAATGAAGCCCAGGAGGAATTGTTTAAAATATATGGAAATGAAGTGTTGTGCATTGATTCTACTCATGGCACAAATAAATACAACATTCAACTGACCAGCCTGTTAATTAAAGATGATAATTGGGAAGGCTTTCCTGTTGCTTTTTTATGGAGTAACAGGCAACATGAAACAGTTTTTAAATATTTTTTTCAAAAAGTAAAAGTTTGGGTTGGAGACATAAAAGTTAATGCTTTTATGTCTGATGACTATAAAGCCTTCTATAATGCTTGTTGTGCTATTTTTAGTAAACCAAACTTCTATGTTTTATGTGACTGGCATGTAAAAAGAGCACTAAAAAAAAGTTTAACATCTGGAGCAACTAAAATAGTAAATGAAAAAATCCCTGAAATTTTAAATAGATTATATGAGCTAATTAATGAAACTGATGAAGCCACATTCAAAACTTTATTAAATATATTTGTATCTAAAATCCTTTCAGATGCCGACACATATAATTTTGGTTGTTATTTTATCAAAAATTACTGTAACCGAACAAAGCAGTGGGCAGCTTGTTATCGCATTGATGCCATTGTTGTTGTCATTTCCATCAAAACTTCAACTTTAATTTAAAATGTAAATGATAAAATTGCAATTAATATTAAGATATTTTTTAATAAAACCAAGCTTTTTATTTTATTTATCATCATTATTGTTATTTATTAATTATTATTATTATTGAATGTGAGTATTGCAAACAGAATCGCTCGGTATTTAAGTCTTATGTTAACTACAAAATATTTTTCATCATTTATGTAATATCTCAAACAATAATTCAACAAAAATTTCTGAGATTCAGCATAAAATTCAGTTTTTAGTTTTGCTTTCAAAAGGATTGAAATGAAATCAATAATAATATTTTGTTCCGGCCTATAAATATATTTCAAAAATTATGAAGTCTAAATTTAATGAAGTAAGGTATCATATTCTGAGAAATATTCTGGACACACCAAATTTTAAATAAATGAATGAATGTTTCTATTTTCCACGATCAACTAAGACTTATTTATGAAGTTTTGAATGTTAAAAATTTAGAAAAACTCAACATTTTCATAATCTTAGGCCAATTAATCTTGAGAAACCTGTGAGCTGATTGGCGTATTTTCTTTGAAGCGATCAATGGAAAATCTAAAATTATCCTTTTTTTATTGAATAGTGATATTCAAATCTTCATAAATCAGTCAGTTTAAGTGATTGGAAATTAACTCTATGACCACCATGTATGGTGTATGCATTCTCCTTAATATCCGCTCGAATAAAACATCACATACAAAAGTACTACATAGAACAAACACATCAAAAGTAAACATAACATTTCAATAGTTGCCAAAAACAAAAGAGAGAAAAATGCAATTAATAAGCAGACGATATTTAGAAAAGTACAGATATTTAGATTGGAAAATGAAATTATCTGAAATTAACCACGCGCGCAGACGATATTTACAAAGTAAAAATATTCAAACCTGAAAAGGAAAATATATGAGTTATGCCATCAATAAATGCCATAAGTTTGTTTATATCTTCGTTATTTTATGAGTCATTAAGCATCAAAATGGGCCCGGGACTAAATAAACACCCTGTATTGAGAGTGTAAAAGATCATAAAATAATTTTTCTCGAATTTATTTTTTAGAAAAAATAATATTTCATATTTGTTTCATTTCCTACAAACACGTGCCGAAAATTATATTTTTGCAGATTTCATTTCCAAAAAGAATTAATTTATTTTTAATTGGAGCTTTAATCAATGTGATGGCAACACTTTGAAAAAAGCTGCTTTTTTTCCCATGAATGCGAAACGTGCTTAATTTTAATTTTTATTTTTTACGAAAAAAATTATTGAAAAACATAGTTAAAATATTTATTTAAAAATTCATTAAAAATAGAAAATTAATTTTAACATTAAAACATTGGCATCATTTAAAAGATAAATTTTTGATCTTTAACTTCATGTAAAAATCTTTTTTGTGCTGTAATATTTTCGGAAGTTATAGCAGAAACACGCCAAAATTTCGCTTAATTTTTAAATAAATAAAATTCTAGTTAAGAATTCGAAAAAATAAACCCTAGGTGCACATTTCCGACCTCCAAGGTATACACGTGCCAAATTTGGTAGCTGTAGGTTGAATGGTCTGGCCTGTAGAGCGCCAACACACACACAAACACACACACACACACATTGAGCTTTATTATAAGTATAGATTTGCAAAGAACGGTTATGAAATATAAATCTTTGGCGTAAATCGTAAATTTAGTGTTTTTATTGAATTTATCGTGTGATTTTCAACAGTTTTTTAGAAGGATTACTCCATAGCATGCGGTTAACAGAAGACGAAAATCAAATTTGTGTTTTAGACTAATTTTTTTCCCAATCCATTGAAAACAAAATTTGATACAAAACTACAATTTTTGTCACAAATTCATAGAGCAAATAGAGTTTACATGCTTGTGAAAATTCTATTTCTAATATACGGAACAACAGACGGTCAATCCCTTGACTGATTTGGTTCCGAATGTGATAGATATCTATGCATAACATGTTAAATCTATGTACCAAATTTTATCTATCGAGCTCTATTCCTTTTATCATGCTTTATATAAAACCTTATTATCTAACTCTTTACGATTTTTTACTTATCGTGTTCGTCTGTACTCAAGTAGCCCTACAGACCCCTTCTATATCTATGGAAAAAATTTCAAGAAATGAATAAAACTATAATTCCAAGGATTTTAAATCTCGAAACTTGTTCCATATACAAATCTCAGCCTTAAAATGTTTTCCCCCTGTTTATTTTTGATACCATGCAGTTTCTATTTTATTTATTTATTTTTTCGAGAATTACAATTGTATGTGCTATCTACATGTACAAAATTTGGTGCATGTGTTTCCTACTAAATTTGTAGATTTCTCTCAACTATTTCTATTTAAACGAAATCCATAGTCAGGAAGTTTGTATGGCTATTTGAGTACGGGTGAGCACAATAAATACAAAACGTAGTCAGATAGATTATAAGATTTTATAGAAAGCACCTAAAATATAGTTTCATATCATATTTTAAATAATATCTAAATGTGATAACTTAAATCAAAATAAATGAAATTTGGTAGGTAATTTTATTACTAAAATTGCAATCCTGTTTTTCTGTTATATTTGGGAACAGGATATACACGGATATGTTAGAGCATTATTTATTTTACAGAGTTGAATCTTGCATTAAAAGCTGAGTTTACCATGCGAATCTCGGAAGTGTAAACATAAGCAATAAGTGGACGAATCTCTAGGCTCATGTCAACCTTTAGGATTGCACTCAAAGCGAAGCTCACATCAACGTGATGCTTTTATAAGCTGCGCTGTGATTGTACTTATTTTGTTTAAAATGGTTTGGCCGATATATAGAAAGTGTCAATTTGATTTTCAAAAAACTTCTGCGGAACAGTTACGGTTACCATTTTCCCCAATATAATTATATGTTTTCAACTGATAAGTGTTTTTTTTTTTTTTTTTTTCAGACCGGTGCACCACGAACCCCGATAGACAAGGCCTCTGCCGCTTTCCGTGACGTCACAACGAGACGGTACACTTCATTCCCTTAACGTCAAGTCTCCGCGCGCTAGTGAGTGAAGAGAAATTACTTTTCCCTTGTTAATATCATTTCCTATACTTCCATATCATGCAATTCAACACACATATGTTGTAGAATTCATTAATAATTAAAATGCAGCCGCTTTCCACATCACCCTGGAGGTACGGTGCTTGGTATGCATTACCTTTTTTGCATTATGTGCAGGGCAGGTTTCCCAGTAGGTGTATCTCCCCTAGATCGGGGGTCGTGGCAGTGCAGAGCAAAAGTTAGAGCATGCGATGCCTTCAGCATCTGTAGAAGACACCGGGCAGAATTTTTTAACTAAAAAAAACATCCTACGGATTCGCTAGCGGGAACATAGTAGCTTCGCTAGCCCATTGAACATAAGGACTGTCTGGATAACAGGGACGGTACATAATCAATAGAAATAAAGAATGAAGGACGTTATAGAAGTGGATTCAATCCTTTATTTCTGAAACACCAGATATTTCCATCGATTCTCCCATCCAAATCAATCAATTTCATATCCTCACCACACACCGGACATACACACTTAGAAGCAATCAAACCATCCTACATACAAAATTTCAAACAAGCATCCTTTTCCAAACTTTATGAACTCGTAAAAAATATATTCCATTCACCCTTCATGCATTCTGCATGTTCGAAATACTGTCTTCCATCCCGATAACTGTCGTATAATCATTTTGCTAGTAGGTTGTTTTGGCGATGGGAATAAATAAATTAGGGAAGTAGCCTCTATAGTAGTTAGTTTGGAGAGTTTTAGTATGCTTGGATAGAATTTTTTTTTTTTTTTTTTTTTTTTTTTTTTTTTTCCGTTTTGGCTTGAAACGGGTACCTGATCCGCCTGTTTTACCGGGGTTATGATTTTTTTTTAAAATTACATGACTGTTTTTTTCTGCGTTTATATTTTATATAAATGCTTTTTCTGTGTTGTTTTGAATTTCATTTCATGCATTTTAAAATTGTGTTTTAATTTGTTTTTGTGAAATTCCCCTGCTGATTTCCACATGTCTTAAGCCATTTAAGGTTGAGAGTGATTCAAATTGGTTTAAAGCTGTTTTTCTTTTGGAATATATATACATGCATTATTTTATAATATATATATATATATATATATATATATATATATATATATATAGTTCCAAGGGATGGCTCATTCAAAAAGGATTGCCCCTTTTCCATTTATCTAAAATTCAACAAGCAAAATGAAACCACATTATTGTAGATATTGTGATTACTCTGCTATTAAAGTATATCAATTGAATGACTATTTGTGTATTCATACTAGAGAAAAGAAATTTTTCTTTTACTGTTAGTGAGAAACAATTTTCACTGAATAGCAATCTCCTCGAACATCTTGTGGCTCATCAAAAGAAACATAGATTGACAAATAATAATTATTCTGATATTTATTGAAAGAATTTTCAAAACATGAGAGATATCAATAATATAGTTACAGTAGTAACAAATGGTGTTATTTCAATTGATATGCTAATTACAATGCTTAATGTGAAATTTATTAATTCAAAATAATTATGGGAATATATATATATATGTGTGTGTGTGTGTGTGTGTGTGTGTGTGTGTGTGTGTGTGTGTGTGTGTGTGTGTGTGTGTGTGTGTGTGTGTGTGTGTGTGTGTGTGTGTGTGTGTGTGTGTGTGTGTGTGTGTGTGTATTTAATAATAAGAATGTGCTAGGTTTCAATATTAAATATCTATTGTCATAACCTGTAAATTGAAATTATAATTTTTCAGATTGTTATGCTGCTACTAGTAAGATTTTTTTTCATTTTATTGTATTTTTATATCACTAATTTTTTAACATCAAATGGATTTGCCTTGGTAAATAAATTTTCTTTAAAAATGATGAATAGTTATCTAAAATTAGCATGAGTAATGCTAATATTTTTATTATTTTCAAGAATTTTTTCTGCAACGCACAATCATTTGGATGATACAGTTGATTAATTTTGGTGATATTTAAGTTAGATTTTGTGAAGATAAATTATATGAATAATAATAAGTTTTAATTATTTAATTGTAAAAGCTATTAATGGAATTAGGGTTTGACGGTTTTTCAAACCCGGTTTAAAAAAAACACACTTTTGAATGAATTTTCATTATTTAAGGCAACAAATAAAAGAACAACAGCAACAAAAAAATATGTTTGTTATTTGATGCTATGCAAACAATAAAACTAAGCTCAGTAGCTAGTGAATGAGTATTTTCAATTTCAGGTAATATTGTGTTCAAAATAAGAACAAGACTTAGCCATTGTTCAGTGAATATTTTATGTTTTTTTTTTTTTAAATCCTATTTTCTTAGCAGAAATTAAAATTAGTGACAATAATAAATATTATTTGAAATTTTTGTTTGAGTTTTCATTATTTTGTGTAAGTAAAATGTATATGTAATCCTTAATTTTTTTTTAAATATATATATTTTGACTTTGACTTAGATATTAATTTAGTTTTTTGTTATTTTATGTAAGTTAAATAAAATATTTTACTTATTCTATTTTTTGGACAAAAATTCGAAAATCGGTTGAAACCAGTTTTTTGGAAACATTGAATTTGAAAACTGGTTTTCAAAAAGTCAGTTTTTGTATAAACCATAAATAGAATTAATAAAATTCATGAATCTGAGGGATTTCCATATCAAATACAAGGCATATAATATCTGCATTTATTGGAAGATTAATTTTCTTGTTTAGAATTTTTCTTAATTATTTAACATATTGAATAATTTGGATTTTTATTTCATTAATTACTTAAACTTTCATATAAAGAGACTAAATTTATCATGAACATAAAGTAGCTTGTTTTCATAATCTATGTTATTTGACTCATTAGATTTTAAAATAATTTAATGAAATTTAATCTTAATTTATTTCATATTTGTAAAGATATATTTTTTTGGCTTCTTCCTAATATGGTCCGAATCCAAATTTTTTAAATTTTTGGGTTCATTTTGACATTGTAATACTTGCAGAACATTTAACTGAAAGTATAACATTGTAATACTTTCATAACGTAACCGTCAGTTAATCAACAAATTTATTTAAATTCTCATTCCATGTGTGTAACAATTTCTGGTGACAAAATAGGGGGGAGGGAAACATCAACATATTTACATTATAAATTATTAATCAAAGGTTAAAAATTAAAAAATAATTAACATGCAAAAAACTTTAAGAAATAGAAGATCCTTATAAAAGTGTGTTCTTTGAAACTTTTTTTGCATATTCAATGTAATTTCTTACTTACTTTTAGTATCTTATAATGATAGCAAAATTATGTTTCTAAGATTTTTATTTTGTTATGGGCAATTTTTTTTATATACATTTTATTGGTGAATTCTCATTTTTAGATAGAATTTGAGAATTACAGCTGGCTTTTTTTTAATTATATAGATATGTTTTGAAATGTTTAAATTGAATTGAAGTGGCCATTTTCACAATTTATATTTTGAGCCATAAATTTAAAAACATGTGCCAAATATTAGATCTTAGCTATGTTAAATTTAATACCAAATGCAGCACGTTTGATTGTAATACCATAATCTTACGTTTTACTGTTATATCTGATTATAATTTTGCAGACTTTTACCTTAATGTCTGATTATAATTTCATTCAGACTATAAATCTTGAATAAATGAATAAGTCTGGAGAAAGTAAGAATAACTATTTACTGAATATACACAATATAACAGCTACTTTGTTGCAGGCATTGAAACATTCTAATTATTCATTTTGGAGATTTCTTGAATGATCTATGATATGATTTGTATGTAAACTCTTGTGTTATATTCCCAAAGATGAAAAATTAAGTAGTTCAACATATTTGTGTAAGCTGCCATTTTCGAAACCTTTATACAGAGATATTTTTATCCTAAATTATTTTACAATTAATCCTTACTTTATTGGTTCATGTAACAAATAAAAATTTATATTTTTAATTTGTTTTCCTTCAAATAACATATTCCTGTGATTTTCAACAAAAATATTTTTTAAAAAATGTAACTTTTCATTTTTTTCTGTAAGTTCATGCATATTCATTCTTTTTTTACTCATGGCATTAATATAAAATGTACTTCAAATGAATAATTTTTCTACAGAAAATATAAGATATTCAATGTTTTGTATGTATATAATCTACATTTTCTGTCTTAGGTATAATATTCAAGAATCTGAAGGGTTAGCATGCATACAGGGTAAATAGGATTTCATGCTATATGTTAGAAAAAAATTATCTTTATTATTCTGATTACCATCTTAAATTCTTCAAGTATTTTTATCTGTTGTTTAATTAATGCTGTCTATTCTGTTAATGGAAGTGACAAGTTCAGATTTTCGACAAATTCTAAGAAGAGAAAGAACTTTGCAAAGTTGTGCCAATGTGTAAGCACTGATTCTTTTACATTTTTGAATATTTATATTATTGCCATCCAGGGTATCTATGTTCCCATTGCAAAAAATTTAATATATATATAAAGACTGAAGAGGACATCACAAAAGAGTGCAGCAATATAAAAAAATAGATGTTTTTTTTTTTTTAAAAAAACTTACTTAAATGTGAGATTTAAAGCATTAAATCATATATGTCTTTTTAAAATGTAGTAAAATATTATATCAATCTTAATATTGAAAGGAATATGATCTTGCTCTATTTTTTACTCTAGATGTATTCATTTTTGTCTTCCATCTCTGCATAATTTAAATTTTGATTATATAACAGTTTTAAAATTACCATGTTCATTTCATAAAAATAATTTGTACATTAATTTCTTTATGTAATTGGATTTTTTTTATTTGTAAGTATAGTGACATTGAATTGAGCTTATGCAATTTTTTGCCTTTTCCAATATTTATGAATGTTATCAAATATCTTATTGATTCATTTCTTATTATAAAGTCAAAATGTTATTTCATGATATATAAAGTGGTTGTATGCTATGTGTACTGTTTTTTTTTTTGTTTCCTTGGTATGTGAAGTATATTCTAAAGTTGTTAATAAAAAAAAATTATTTGTATTTTTTACTACCACTAACCACCTCTGGCAGCCTGCTGGTTCACTGGAAATATTAGTTTATTTAATTTCTATTAAATCTCTTATGCATAATTAAATTCTTGTGATTCCAGAAACAAAGTAAACAGCAGATTGGGAGACTGTGTTATTTTAATATCCTTGCACTGGTTTTTGCACATGAACATTTTTAATGGATTAAAATGCAAGTCTTTTGATAATTAATAAGCAAAATATCTTATATTCGACTTTTAACAATGGGATAAAAGCATGGTATTAAATATTTGATGAAACAATGAAAAGAGTTTGAAGTGCTGTGGAAAATTATGTTAAAGAATATTTTTCTAAATTTGGAGGTAAAAAATGCATCATTATTGAAATCCCATCGCTAAAAGGACATTTTTTTTAAAAAAAATTTTAAAATGGCATAAAAATTATTTATTAGTCATTAGTTAAGTTTTTGTGAAAAAATGTCAACATTTAATACAACTTAGATAACTAAAATTTGAAGAAAAAAAAAACTTGTCCAAAAAGTTATACATTCTGTTAATAAGAATAATTCATAATTATTTATAATACATCAAATTTTTGTTGATTTCTTCTCTAATACCACTTTTTCATAAATTTTGACTTCTGATACTCAGACTACTTGAATTATAATACCTAACTTTATGCCTCTACTACTTTTATTAAATACAATTTATGTTTGCAAAGTTGAAATTTTGTAATAAGTTTGTGTCTTCCATAGTATGTTAGCTTTCAAATTTTGCATAAGTATATGTTCCTGATGACAATATGCTATTTAACTATTTTCAGAATTTGACTATCAGTAAATCAATTAAATTTGATTTACATAGAAATTGGCTTATATTGGAGAGAATCTCTGGCAAATTGATTCCATTATATTTATAATAATGTATGAAACTAAAAAAAATTGATAATTATTAAACAAAAAATTCTTTTTAGTAGAATAATTGTGTTTTAATTAATTGTGTTTAAAAAAATTATTTATAGTTTAATTATTTTATAGATTAATAGTTTTACTTTTGAACAATGTAATATTTAATTGTATTATTTTTTTGTTTTTAAATGGTTCTTCTGAATATTTTGACATTCATGCTTGATATTTTTTTGTATAATAAAGTTATTAGAATATTGTGTTGTTTATAATAAGCAAATAGTTTTTATAATAATTTTAACCTTTCCTATTGGTTTTCAAAATATAGGAAATATGTTGCCAATTATAAGTATCTGTTTATTATATTTTTTATTACATATCTTACATAATAAATATTAATGCATCAACATTTTTGTTCTTTTCTCTGTTCACAAGAGGTTAGACTTCTAATGCCTAGTCTAATAGAATATTAATTGAACATGAACTCTTATACTAGATTATGAATTAGGCAATATGACTAATTAGGAAGTAGATGAGTATTATGTTATTTATTTTAAAAGTTTTGTTGGAATTCTATTTTTTAAACTACATATTGAATTGCTTTATTAAAATTTTCTACTCTTTTGTATTAATTATATATTTAATGAAAAATTTTACACATTAAAACTGAATTTTGCTTTTTCCAAAGCAAAATAATATTTTTTGGTTCCTGAACACAATTTTAGATCCATTTTTTGCTTAATTAAAATTTTTGGATAAATCTAATGTTAATTGTAATTCTGTCCTCCTCAAGTACCCAAGTTCCATTATACTTATTAGGATGAATTACAATTCAGAATATTTTGAATTGAATATAATTTGAAATGGCTTCATTTATATACATATTTTTTTATAATCATGTATGTATCGTTGTAGATCTTGTAATCGACACTCCTCTCCGAAGCTTTGGTCTCTCCCCTCATTTTCCTGCATATTTTCCTCTCGGAAAATCAAGGAAGAGGCCAAGGAAGCGATGCAGGGTTTGTTTGAAAAACCGCAGAAGACGAGACACTTCTTTTCACTGTCCTCAGTGCAAGAACAAACCTCCTTTGTGCGTTGAAAGCTGCTTTGAAAAATATCACGAAAAGATGATTTTATAACATATTGTGCGTTTTTTTTTATAATTTGTTTTTTCTTTCATGTTTAATTATAAAAAATAAATATTTATAATCTTGTGATTTCCCCTTTTTATTTTGAATTAAAATGGTGGTTAAAAGGTTATGAAATAAACAGTTAGCTATGTTTGACTGTGTAGGAATGGAATGAAAAACTAAGCAATTTAAAATGATTTCCATGTAGTCGTATTTCTGGAGACGCTATTAGTTGGACATACAGATGTCATTTAAAACAAGACAGATTAAACTTCTAGTTATGAACTAGCTGATAAACCTGTCATTCCTCGTGTGGAAAATATTTGTATGAACTATTATCAGTTAAAAATTAACAATTTAATTAATTGTTATAAAATCTTCCTTGTGTACTTACTTAATCCAACTTTGATGACAAAGTTAAGTCTGAAGTTAGTATTTTCTTCGTTACCTACAGAAGTGCAAGTACTGAATGTTTTTATAATAAACCATTTTTGTTTTTATTCATATCGAAACTTATGGGAAAAAAAAGTAAGGCCGGTTAAAAAATACTGCTACCGTAACAGCATAAAATGATGTTTATAATGCAAATCATTATCAACTGTATTTATGAAAGTGCATAGAGAAAATTGTTACTTTGAAAACAATTTTATATTAACTTTTACTGTCAAAACATATTGACACAAAAGTAATACAATATGTTCCAGTAATTTGATGAACAAAAACTAGTTATTAATACATTATAGCGATTTCTTTTTCTTCTTCTTTTTTTTTTACAAATTATTTATTTAGCCCAGTGGCATAACGACCAGGTACAGATGCTACGGAGGCGGGGAAAAAAAATCCTACCGCTATTTATCCTTGCTATGTCATTGGGCTAGCCTCTAACGATGAAAATCGTAACTCAGATCATCGAACATTGATAAATTCATGACGAACCGCGGTCAGATGTCGAGGACAACACCTGAGCTGGCGAACTTTCTGCGAGAAATAATTGGCTAAATGAGTTATTTATTAACTTATTTGGGAGGAGGGTAAAACTCATAAAATTATTTCAGTGTTTCAATTACGCCTTGTTGTAGTCTAAAATTTTGTCAAAATATCCAATAGATTATTGCATTTACCTTATAAATTTTCAAAATGCAATTGATTTTTTTAAAAGTCCTAAAAATAACAATCTTTATTCTTTTGGTATGCAATTTTATAAAGCAATAAGGCGTATTACAAAAAAACAACTTTATTTTAATTACAAATTTGTAAAAAAATTGTCACTATAGCCATACATTTGCCAAAAAAGAGTCAGTCGAAAGGTATTTAAGTTCCCCCAGAATAGGACTAAAGTTAGATAGATTTTTTTTTTTTTCTTGCTGAAAAGATAGATTTTTAATTATATATATATATATATATATATATATATATAGGAAGCAAATTCGAAAACATATAGTTTAGAGTGTTAATTAACGGTAAAAATCTTTATATATGTCTCATTATGTTGCCGTTTGTCTCTAGTCTACTTCTTTAATAACAAATAAAAACTATTTCAAAATTGAAATGTGTTCAATAAACGCATTCTATTTTTTATAAGTCAATTTTTGGAGTAAGAGAAATGAAACTATATGAGTTACAAATTAGAAATGATTTTATTAAAAAAGATTGCATATGGGAATCATTCTTAATGAAACATCACAATTATACATATTGAAATAAAAAGATGCATGACGGATTTGCAGGTTCAAAAATATAAGGTTTAGAATGTTAATTGACATTAAAAGAAAATGCTTGACATGAAAAATTTAGATCTCAATTTTTGAAATTCCCAATAAGCCTAATTTTAAAATTTTCAAGCCTTTGCGACGCATAAACGAAATACTACTTTATCATTACAATGCGAATAAATCGGGTTTATGAGAAAACGTGGGGTAAATGTAAATGTGTATATAAATAGAAACGAAAATTTATTGTATTTCAGTATTTATTTTACTTGAATTTTTTAATAAGTTTTATTTATAATCTTAAATTTGTTAATAAAGAAGTAGACTAGAGGCAAACGTAAAATTTATATAATGATAAAAAAAAATATTATTCAAATATTTTGAGCTTAAAAGAATTAAATTTAAATAATGATACAGATATAAATTATTAATTTCGAGTTTCTATGATTTATTCCAATTTAAACCTTCTATGAAAGGATGTCCTATTTATTTATTGTCTCCTCTAAATCACTCGCCTATAAGCTGTACGACGTCGACAGTGAAGAATTCAAAAATATCTGTCACATCATTTGCATGTCAACGTTCATAAAAATAAAATATGAATATAGTAATCCAAAAAAAATTATATATGAAATATATTAGACATATATAACTGTTACATACATTAATCTACATTAGATTAGATGTTTAAAATCTTTGTTCTAACATAAAATCATAAGCTATGAAATCCAAGCCAAACTGATTCACAAATTTCGCTCGCCAAAGCTATTAAATAGCAGTAAGGTTTCAGTAAAAGTTCCGTGACAGTTAATTTTCGAATAAAAAAAATCATGTTTCCATCCACTGAAAAGATTATTTTATCCTTTGACTTGCCATTTCTATCGAATGAAATGACAGCTAATATTTTAATTCATTTTATTTATTTCTCTTTCAGTTATCCAGTTCAATTTGTATCAATAAATTTTGCGCTATTTTTATTAACTGCCTTTGACGACCAGCTCATTCGCCAGGATTAAATGTTTTTTTAAATTTTCAATTAAATATTTTATGCAACTTAACCTTAATAGGTATATTAACGAACAAGAAACAAAATATTTTTAAGCTCCAAATTTTGATAGTCTTATAACTCATACTATTGTAGAAGCCTTTCTACTCACTGTGCTGTGCATTCCCTTAATTTTCTGTCACCTCTTTAAAATTCGAATTTTAATTTGAAACAGAAATGATCAAATTTCAACTAATACAAAAAAAAAAGAATTCTTTGTTGAAACCAAACATGTTTTAAAAAATATAAGTAATGAAGATAGAATTATTCAGACTAAATTATCTAAAAAAATAATTTATGCAATATTTAAAAGGACAATTCAATAAAAAAATTTCTGATTTATCATAAAATTCAGTTTTAGTACTACTTTCGAAAAGATTTAAATGGCTTAAAAATAATATTTTATTTTATTTCAGTCAATAAATGTATTTCTGATAACAAAATTATGAAGAATAAATTTTTATACGGTTCTTCAGTCCTATGAATCATATTTAGAAAAACATTCTTACATTCTAATTTTTAAATCAAAAAGAAACCTTTCAATATTCGTTAACCAAATCTGAACGTATCATATAGCTTAGAATATTATTATTTTAGGAAAAATCAACAATTTAATATTTTGTCAATCAGCCATTGCGTCATTCCGGATGTTTTCTTCTGACGCACTTCAAAGAAAAAATCTAAAAGCGCTATTTTATAAAATAAAAATATTTAAGTTTTCATAACTCCCTCAATTTTAGTGTCAAAGGAGAGAGCCTTTTTTTTTTATTTAAAATTTTAGTGTCACAAAGATGTTTTATTAAATATATTTCATAGGACCGAAGATCTGTATTAACATTTAAAATTCGTAATTCATCAGACCATTTATTAACTCAAACTTCAATAAATAAAAATTATAAAATTATTGAATTAATATTATAGTACACGAAAAGCATTTTCCTGCGCTTATTTTTCTAAAAAATATCATGTCTAATCTTCATTTCATTTTATACAGACATTGTTGAAATCTGAAATTATAGGTTCAGTCTGTATTGCGAATTAATTTTAATTTAAACCTTTGGGAATTCTTAGCAACATACCAATAATAGCTAATTTTTCTCATGCAAGTGTAATGTGTTCATGCTGGTTAAATTTCATTTTTGAATAAAATATATTGATTCAAATTATGCTAAAAAATATTTTTAAATCGATTAAAAAATTTTAAACATTATATTGCGAAAAATATAAATTTTGAAATTTTAAGATGATATAATAATGATTTTTTTCTGTTATATTTTCGGAAATTATCGCGGGAAAACGGCAAAAATTCTAATTAAATTTTTTTAAAAATTGCTTCGAGGTGTATGTTTTTATTCTCTGAAGTATAAATTTGATAGCTCTAAATGAAGCTGATAGTTCTAAATGAAGCGGTCTAACCTGTAAAGTGCCAACACACGCACGCGCGCGCGCACACACACACACACACTATATTCTAAGTAAAGAAAAATTGCGCTCCTTCATGAAAACTTTGTAAATGCATTTATATGAGGTTTTCTTAATTTTTGAGATTTTAAAGGAACAAAATAATAAAAAACAAAAACATAAGTTCTAATAAATTAAATCGTTAGTTCTGGCAAATATCATTAATCTTCCGGCGATCTGTCCTGCTGCAGATACTTGTTGCCTTTAATCTCATTAAATATTTTTCCCCAAAACTTCATATTAATGGTTCCAACAACAAAATTAGGTCGATTTTAAACCTTGTTATTTTAGTATCCGTACACCTGTTCTCTTTATTTTGTTCTTGAACTCTTCCTAAAGGGAGCAAGCTCCATGATATTGCATGAAAAATAAGACTAACGTTCAGTGTATGACTAACGTTCAGTTGCACGTTGTTTTACGCGGCTCTTAAGTTCACTCTCTCACGTTCAATTCACAGGCGATTTCGAAATGGTACAGCACGTTTCACAAGATTTGTGTGAAAACGTCTAACGACTAGCTGAATGCTGATAAAAAAATTTTTTAAAAACAGCAAGTGTAAATGGGAACATATATGATATTTCATTTAATGCCTTAGGAGGCATTGCCAATAGAATTTTTTTTTTAATTTTGACGAAATGAAATAAGAAAATAGAAATTCACAGCGACCTGTCAAAAAATACGAAAAATAAATGCATTCGTTGACAAGAAACAGACTGTTGTTTTTCTTCATTTTTTAGTTTTTAATAATGTAAGAAAAATGTGCTATAAAATAATGAAAACGGCTTGAGTTTCCTTAAAACACTGAAAAGCACTGTCACGAACTATACATAAAATATTTTTTTAATTATCAAAATTAATAAAAAAAATTTCATAGTAACTAAATTGTTATTATTAAAAAGAAAATATGTCGCTATAATAACTGTTCTGCTAGTCCAAATTTGAGTTATCAGGGGAAAATATCAACATTTTGCTTAAATTTAAATGAATTAGAATTCTCATTAATCCATTATCCAAATGCACATTTTTACCTTCAAAAGTATTTTATTGTGCAATCATTGGTTCAATGATCTTCCCAGCAGATGGTAGACACTTTTATTAGTAGCAAATGGGAGCATCAGATTAATAAAATGCATAATTCATGGGAACAAGACAACATTTTTCACGCGTTTATTGAGCAGTTTTATCCAAAATGATCGTTTTGAGTCAAAGTGCACAATAAATAAACACCCGATTCAAGTTCTTGACGATTCCTTCTCACACGAGAGAGAAAAGATTCTCAGTGAGATTTCTAAAAAGCTTGAAATGATTGATTTATTTACGGATTTGTAGATGCAGATCATAGGTTTTGTGAAAGTCGGGCTGAGAGATTTTGATTCTCCATAGCTTACTTGTTCGAAATTCAAGATTGCAACAATGAAGGAGAATGATCTGTAGTTAAACTGTTCTTCGAAGGGTAGTTCCAATAAATATTGGATATTACATTAAAATGTCATTTTTTTTATGTGATCATGAGGATGGATCTAAACCTTTAGCAGTTCCTCTTTTAATAAACGGATAAATTTAGTTAACATCATGATTTCTTAGGCTAATTTTTTATTCTAGAAGACTATATGGAAATATGTTTGTTTTTGCTCATTATAACTCATAAGTGCGCGATGCTCATAACTGTGCACATTGTTATTGAAACGGGCTCTCGATATCTATAAATAGGAAATGAATGTTTAGGTTGATAGGCTTTAATAGATACAGATATGGACATTAGATAAATTACAAGTTTCAGAATTCGGGGAATTTACATTTTTTGCTAATTTATTCATTTGGCAATTTATGAAATTACATTTTTTTTAATCGAGTAACTTGCACCACTCTCATGACCAATGACTTTGGGTCTAATTGGAAAGCAGCCATTAGCCCTAACCCCTATTTATTTTATAACGAAATAAATAGGGGTTTGGAGTTCAAATGATGGATAACCAAAATCTGAAATATACTTTAGAATAGGAAGATCGGAAAACTCCTGCATTTCTATGTTACGAAAAGAATAAGCTTATTGTCTTTTCAGATCATTTATTAGACAACTTTCCTTTTTCCTCATTAATAACATATTATGCAACATAAATTATAAGATAAAGCAAAGAGTAACGGCATAAAACAGAAGTGTACCAAAAAATATATTGGTATACGAAATTCAATTTTTTTGCATTATTTTCTGATAAAGAAAGTTAAATAAAGAACAGCAAAAAAATTTTTTTTTAAATGCTAATGATAGAAATGGTAATGCTAAGTTATATCAAAAAATTAAATTAAATTTTAAAGGAGGTACAAAATTACATTTTAAGTAGTAATATGTGCATAATCATACTTTAGAAATGTTTATTAAGGAAAAGGAAAATAAGAGAGAAAAACTTTGCAATCCCAGAAATAGATATCAAAATACAAAACTACCACTTTTCTCGCTTTTAACCGGGAAAAAAAATTGTCTATTAATTTCACATACTATATTGTTTTCAATAAATTGGGGGGATTGATTCTTAATATTCTTCAAATAATCAAACAGAAAACATCAAACTTTTTTCAATCGTTTCAAAGCAGAAAACGCTCTGTCCCCGCCTTCGTTACAAATCGAAATGGATTTCCGCCAGATTTTATTTTGGAGTAAACTGAACAAAAAGAAAATTAAAGAATTTTGACTTAAATATTTGATTCCTGTTTGTAACTTGCTATAATAGAATTTTTCACTAATTCAGAAAAATGCTGCAATATTCTTCTTACCAATTTAGTGATCTTACATTATTAGAAACAGAATCGGAACTAAATAAAGTACACGGTTAACTACGTGATTAATATTAGCTTATTACCAAATTAAAAAAATAGGAAAATATATTCATCCAGAGCAATGTCGCATACATCAGTTAGTTTAATAAAAGGGAGAGAAACATTTATAGTATTTATCCTTATTTAAGGAGTAATATTTAACCTATAATATATTAACAGCAAGGAAGAACGAAATTATTATAATTGTATTGGTTATTGACTGTTTAGAAAGCGAAGAATTCGACTTTGTTAGCTAAAAAATTTTCAGATGATTTTAATTTTTTTAAAATTCATGTTGAGTGTCATTTTTTAGTGAAGAAAAAAAATTTAGGATATCAACATATGAGTCATCCTTCTCAGAGAAAATTATTTATTACATTGTTACTAGACAAATGAGGATTTTTATCAAAAGAAGAAAACGAATGGTTTCAGTGTTTTTCGTAGTTGAAATATTCGAAATGATCCCAAATGCTATGCATATGTTTCCATATTAAAATCCAGTGTTGTTATGACTTAGGATCTATTTTTAATGCAGGATCGGCAATGTGTAGTGTTTCTTCTCTTCCATGTTTGGGAAACAAATGAAACTCATTTACATCATCTCGCGCCATCTTCTGATCGACAGATGCGGCGCCATCTTCACACATTTGAGCACCATCAACTATTTTAGAGCTCATGGGGCAACTAAAATAGCAGTCTTACAAAATAACTGAGAACAAAAAAATTCTAAAAAACGAGCAGGTTTTTCTTTTGATGAACGATTTCAATTTTGCAAATTGTGCCTGACTTTGGGTAACTCTTATTTTATAACGCAATATGAATGTGTAAATCAGCTTCCACAACTCTTGTTTGCATGTGTGATTAATTTTATTTGAATAATCACGTTTTCTGCTTTATTCTACATATTTAATACAAAAACATATTTAAAATTTAAATTAATATAAAACATAAACATTTCGTTTACATATGGCACTTTTAAATTATTTAATTTATATGAAATATGTATTAGCGTTCTGCTACGAATTTTATGATTGGTAATATAGGTGACCTTTAATAAAAGCACAGTTTTTGATCTGATTGTCTCTGTATGAATTTTTTTTTCATACACATATTTATGTAACATTGCAATGTTACATAAGTCCATGGCTGTTCGATTACAGGTACTAATCATATTTTTATTTTTAGCGTATTGGAAATATCAATTAATTTTTTTTATTTAAAATAAAAATGAAATCGGCATATAACAGTAAATTTTTAGGTGTCCTTGGATCAATGGCGCCTACAGATCAATAGAATTGAACAATTATTTTATTGGAAGACGGTACTGTTTTGGGTCCTGCAACATAGGCTTGGTCGACAAACTTTAGGGACACTAAAGGGTAAAATACTGGTCCATCTTGCCTGGCCGAGACTTAACAATAGTTTTCCTGCGTCCTCGCAAGTATCTGCTTTCAGTACATGTCATTGACCTTGAATTGCCCTCTGTTAGAAAGTGTTTAGAGAGTAACACATTCCATTTTCAAATTCGCCTTTCAAGAAAGTTTTGCGTGATAATGCTCATTCATGAATTCAGCCACTTCTTCAAAGATGTTTCGTGAGCATCGCTTCCTCCCGTCCAGCCGCCTTTGAGATGTTTCAGTCACTCGAAGAAATTCGAATTTCTTTTCCCGCCGAAACAAAAACAAAAATGGCGTGCTCCGATCTGCTTTGCTCGTTGCTGCGTGAAACAGCGTAATGGCGGCGACTCCATTGTGCAATTCTATTGTTCGCGACTTCGTCTTTTCTCTATGATGGATTCCACAGGAAGTGGACAATTTGACCTGAGCAATGACTGCAAGAAGCACCCTTATAAAAAGAAGGCCGCACTCAGATTGAGCATCACTCAGCTCTCGGTTTCCATCCTGCTCTCTACCGGAGGTCTCACCTACTGACAGGTAAGAAGTCTTCTTGTTGCACAGAACTAACTACAACAGGATCTTTTTACCGGTTATAAAATAATAATAATAAGTTAACTCATAAATTACTCCTAATTTTATATTAGGCCCAAAATTCAATAACCAGAGTTTGCATTATTTTCATTCAAACGTCGTTTGTAAAAAAACTTATATTGTGCCGTTATTTGATATTTCTAGAAACCATAGGAATCAAATATGTTCACATTTTAATTTTGGCTTTTTATAACTGTGAAATTTTATATCTGTTCAGTGAGAAATACGTTTCATCTTTATGAAGAATAAATACGTAATTCGCGCATTATGATCAATGATTTGGCTCTTGCGTCTAGAGCCACTCTAAGCTCTCTAGAAGACTTAATCCCCATTTCACTAACTCTATAAAAGCAATTTGTAAGAGCAAATATGATGTTTAATTGAAAAAAAAAACATTTAATTGTTGATAACCTTCAAAAAATATTTTTAACACCTCGTGTATAAAAAAAAATCAGAATATTAATTTAAAAATAACTTTAGATAAAACAATAATAAAATTACGAACTTTTTTTAGTTTAAATTTTGTCAAAGGATGTTGATTTGTGAATTAATTGATCCATTTTAAGGTGAAAAAAAAAATCTCGACCAAACTAATCAGCAAGATAATTTAAAAAGGTAAAAAACTAAGAATGATTCACTTAAATTTAAAGGATAGTTGATTTTAATTGTAGTTCGAGGGCTGAATAGGAAGTTCGGTTACTTCAAATAAAGCGAAAGCTCAAAATTAAATTTTCCTGAAAATATCACTAAGCAATCCTAAAACCCGACAAACGGTTGAACTCTTTTCACGTACTTAAATAACATGTTTGCGCCATGAAATCACCTCAATGTATGTTTTTTTGATTTTGTGAAGCACTTCAGGTTTAATTATCATTTAACAATGTCAACTGTTGAGTTTATAAATACCGGATATTATTTGCTTGTTTCAGTAAATACTAGTAGAATAGCTGAAATAACACAAAATTAGTCCACCTGTTTTCATTAATCGCATGAAATTGTTGTTTTTTCCCATGCATTTTTTAAAGTGTGATATTTGTAGTTATGTACAGTTGCGATTTGTAATTATATAGACGATAGATATTATTTACTACAAAGCTTCAAAAGACATTTTACCTGAAACTTCTCCCATATAGTAGACGTTACTCATCCCTAACGTGACCATTTATTTTTTGACTCAAAACGGGACATTGGTTTATTTAGGTTAATTAATAGGTAGTCAAAAAAAACACACTTTTTTTAAAGTTATTTATTCAGAAAAAGTCAGTTAGCTTAAAAGTTACGAATTAAAAAATATATATACCCGAATCGTTTAGTTATATTTATATTTATCAGAGGGACAAATTTACTTTAATATAGCTGGTGATGATTTTAAGTAAGAATGAAACTCTTGGCACGCTTTTTTTTTATTCACCTTCATTATCAACATCGCATTTAGAACTGAAATTTGTAACCGGGTCTTCTCAGATGGCCACAATTTGTTCATCATAGAAAATAGTCTTTCTACTGGAGCATTTGTAGCAGGCAAACCTAAAATATATTCAATCAAAATAGAAAAGTTTACATACTGAAGATTGTTGGCTTGAAAGTGTTTGAATACTTCCGCCCGACGAGTTTCATTTAAATTATTCCATTCAGTTACTTTCCGCGATGTGATGCAGTGACAAATGAACGAAGATTCGTCAAAAACTTCTGCATCTTTATTACAGTCAATATATTCCTTTTCAATTAATACATCCAGAGATTTTTGAACGTCTTTCCATGCGGGAACCTTTTCTAAATCTGCCCAATAAAATATCTCCATTTCTTTGGTAAGAAAGCAAGTCCGCTGCTCCAGATATTTACGGCTTGTTTGATACAATTCTGTAGCCGCATTTTTCACAAACTGATTGATTTCTCACAAATTGATTGATTTCTTTTGCAGCTTCAATTGCAATCAAACTCAACAGTTTAATTGCTCCATGGAATAGGCTCTCTATTCCGCTCGAGCTTCTGCCCTACAAAGCTACTTTAAGACCAGTGTTAATGTATGGCTCCCAAATCTGGTGGGCCACTTCCACCCAAAACATTAAGAAGTTTCAAGTTTTTCAAAATAAACATCTGATGAAATATAATCTGAATACAATCTAAAATAAACATCTGAATTGTTAATGCCCCCTTACCAGAAGAAAATTATTTCATGATGACCTTTGAATTCAACCTGTTTCGAAATTTATCAAAAGGACATCAATTATGTTCTTAAAAAAATTATCCCAGATTCGAAACGAGTTACTTCAAATGCCAGCATATGTTCCGGCCACCTCTAGGAAAAGCTGCAATAAACAACTCCTACGTAAATTTTCCATCCGTAAAAAGACTGATAATTCAATAACTGTTACCATTCTGGCGGATTAAAATTTCTTAAAATTATTTCTGTTTCGGCCTTAGATGACAAAGATTAGCTACACGCGTGAAATTTGTGGAATTTTTCGAAAATAACTAATCAAAATAGTTAAATCAGTCCCCATAGTAAAAGGCACGTGCAACGTAATTCCATTAAAATTCTATTTCGCCCATAATTAATCAAAATATTTTATATTAATAATTATATCATAAAAGTTTTAATCTAACAATTCGGCCAAATTTCATGATATTAGAGCATTATGCGCTCGTCTAAACTAGTTTCAATTAATTTCAATCTTTCCCTAAACTTACAAATTGCAATAACTATTCTAATTTATAATATGTTAGTGCTGGTGACCACTTCGTCACACCGCGGAATTCCGAAACATTACGGCGTTGCCGTTGCCGTCTTTCACTTTTAACACAGTGATCAGGTTTTCTACAAGCTGGAGGAGCTTCTGAGAAAGTTAACTGAAAAATTCCGAAGGTGGTCTTGCCCGTTTTCTGTACACATGAACAGGTGCTCCGTGGCATGAGTGATCGGACTATGGATTGAATCTCACAACTGATAGATTACCCGCTACGTACTTCTAGAAACGAAGCTTCATTATTTCGAAAATAATTAATGCTGAATCATAAATTTTGATGAAAATGTACTTTTATAGTTTTCAAAATTCTCTTATTAAAAAAAAAAATCGGATAATTACAGCACTTTTTCTTTGAGCAAATTCTGCTGATTCGCGGCTAAATCGCTATTGTCGCGACGCACGCCGTGCCATGCTTTAGAATGGATTACTGCTTCCAGAAAATGCCAGACTTTTTCTTTTATTTTTACTTTCTCGTATATGAAGTATAGGGTAAAAATTCGTCAAAATTTCGAACTCGAGATGTTGACGAATCTCCACGTTTCAGATTTCCTTGAGTTTTGAAAAACACATTTTTGGTATTACGTCGATCTGTCCGAGGCAAAGATAATTTAAGAAAGCTCTGAGCTAGCGGATGAAATTTGGTACAGATCTTCACACCAAATTTGTAGATTTCAATCAAATTTTGAGCAAACTCTTTTCAAGGGAAGTCTCTGTCTGTCCGGCTGTTCAGATATGAGTTGACACAATAATTCCAAAAGGAATAAAGTTAGATGGATCAAATTAATCTCTATTGTAGGCACCTATCAAATTTTGAACCAAATCCAATAATTCAAAAACACTATGATTTATTTTGATATTAAATTTGATATATGATTTTGTGACAGCAACCATAATTCTGCGTCAAATTTTGGTTTCAGTCGGTTGAAAAAACTTTCAATTCAAATTCTCCTTTATTAGAGGTATGCGAGAAAGTTTCTGTGAGACCAATCCCACTGCTTTAATTTGGGAGGGGGTGGGGAGAAAATATTAAAACAATAAACAGATTTTTTTAAATCAAAATCGATTTTTTGATATCAATGATTTGCTAAATCATGATATATCTATATTTCAAATTCTGTAAAAAAAATGAAAAACGTGAGCCCTCGCCCTAAGGAGTGACTATTTGCTGAGCCGCGGACTGCGATGAAAAGAAGAAGCTGACAAAATTCATAAACACCCCGAATTTACTTTTACTACTACATATTTAAATTTTTTTTAAACTATTTTCCTGAAATTGTCGTCAAAACGTATTTTATAACATTTGTTGAAGACCTAATCATGGTTTATACAAGTAATATATCAAATCTGTAAAAAATATATCTGGTGAGCAAAATAAATTACGATAGCAGCATACATTTTCCAATGCACCTTTATAAATTAATTCCCTTTGAACTATGCAAAATTTCCGGCTTTGAAACGATCACCTTTATAATATTCAAATACCGGATTTCAATATTTCAATCGTTTCTAAAACTAATTACACCACGAAAAGAATTTTTAGGCAAATTCAGCAATCAAGTCTGAGCAGTTTTTTCAAATTTATATATTATAAAACATTAGAATTGAAGCATTTCCACGTGTTTAGGGCAATCAAAGTTAATTTTCCTTAAAATCTGAATTTTAGAATACAAAATAAAATTTAAATGAATTGTTTTTATAAAAAATCATGAGCTAATGTAATTGTTATCAACTTCAGATTATTACATCAATATAAATTTTTAGTTTTTATAGATATTCATCCATATTGACATATAAAAACTTAAAAGAAAAACCATCACTCCTACAAGATGAAATTTCTAAATATGTTAAATAGATTTTTAGTCCTCAAGTGCAAAACGTTATTTATTCTAAGGATTATTTCCCTTTACCATATCAAAAAGTTTCCAGATTCTTTTCAAATTTCGGTATAATTTTGAGACTTTCAGTATATTTTTATCCAGGCACTAACTTAATCGCAGTATAATTTTCAACTAACATCATATCATTATTTTATTTATGATATATCTTTGTCATTAAAATTATAGCATTGGAATTCACTCCTCTTACAATAAATGAATGAATGCAGAGTTCTGATTTTTGAAAAATTCATTCTGCAGTAAAACATTCTTCCAAGAAATGGGATTTTCTCCAAATCTGAATATAGCAAATAATAAATCATCACTATTATAAAGTTGGGGAAGGGTGAAGGCATTCATTTCAGAGTTAGAGAATTATAAAACTGTTTAGGTTTTTAAATTTAAAGAAATTTTTTGCTGATAATCTTATTCACAAATGTTGCGTGTGTGGAAAAGAATGTTGTCTAGTAGCTGATCACACTTATTTTAGTAATAGAAAAATAAATAAATAAAAAATAAAAAAAAGTTGTGCTTCGGTGTAGTTCAAGTTTTTTGTCGTTGATCGGTTCGTTAATCTTTAATTCCTCGGAGAGTTGCACTTTGAGGAAGAAAGAATTTTCTCGATTATTTCGAGCGTGCGCTTCAGTTTTATTTGCTTCAAGCGGACGAGTTTTACGACTCTAAAAACGTTGATGGATGCCTCTATTACTCCACTGTCATCTCAAATGGTATTCTTTTCGATATTTGATCGATTTGAAAGACTTGAGTAAACTGGAAATAGCATTATTCTCAAATCAAACATATTTTTTCTAATGTTTATGTATAGTTCTAATGATATTTAATTTGATTATTTCGATTTCTGTATGATGCGATTGATATGGATGAAGTTTATAAATTCATTTGTAATCAAATTTTTTATACACTTCCTGATATACTAGAATAGTGAAATTTTTTTGAGTTGTGTGTTCCATTTTGTAATTTTTATTTTAATGATGAAAAGGAAACAGTTTAAAGTTTTTTCTGTCATACATTGATTTTAATTATATTTTGGTGCTATGAAGGAATGCCATCTAGTAATGAATTTGAGAAAATATTATTTTCGGTGGTCCTTAATGGTTAAAGATAATCAAATATAAATTATTGTAGAAAAATCTGAAATTAAAAAAAATTACTTTTATTATTTTAAGTATTCTAAAAGTGAGCTTTTTAAATTATTTTCTTTAAATTCATTTTAATGGTTTGAGATAATATATATTTATGACGCGTCAAAAATTGTAATTTGACTAAGGCAAATTGTATTTTTTTCTTTATTTTATTTTATTTTTGAGATATTATTAAATAGATATTATACAATTTTCTTGCAGTGCAGTCTGTATGTGCGGAAATGTTATGTCGTAGTGTTTTATCTGAAAAAACGCCATCTAGTTTCTTTTGCTACTCTTGCTAAAATTATTTTTAAAAATGCATTTACATTTAAAATAGCTTACTTTAATAGTTGTCACCACATTTTTTTTCTAAGATTGGTGGCAGTTAAAATTAATATTTATATTTTTACTTTTGGAAAATAACATTTTTTTTGAGAAGTGTAACCTCAAACGTAAATTTATTAATTAAAATCATTTTTCAATAAGTCAATAAAAAGCGCCGAATTATAATAATTGGTTTATGTACAAATAATCGTATTAGAAAGAGACTTAAATATTATTTGGTTAATAACGAAATTTTTGCACTTGCTAAAGAAAAATATTTATCATATGAAAAAAACGAGAAAAAAAAATGATTTTTTCATTGTAATAAAAATGTCGCAAAAGAAAATTAAGTAATTTGTGCTCCTTTTCAATACATTGTTTGTAAAGGGACTTGAATAATTCGAAATCAATGAGACCCATTTAAAGATTCGAATTGTGTAAAAATTTGAATTAAATAAAACTGAATTTAGAAAAAAAAATGATAACTTTTATACCTAGACAAGATCATAATTTTTAAATAAAAATTGACATCAAAAATTTATTATTTATTTAAAAGTTTTAATAAATAAAAGAAGTGTTAATGATTATTATTTGAAAATCATACTCATTTTAAGAATGATTGTTTCAATAAATAAAAAAATAATTTCATTAATCAAATAGAGTACTACAATTTGAACTCGAAAAATTATACAATAAGCATTCAAAATAAGGATTTCAATTCTTATCTAACATTTTCAAATTAAAAAAAAATAGAATTCTTTTATTATTTTTTTGAGTGAAAACATTGTACATCCATAAAATCCTCGAGTAAACTAAATATTTTTCATTGACGATCATTGAAGGTGCAACACATTTAACTAAAATAAATAAATCAGAAAAAAAAAAACCTTTTACGCTTTTTATTTTGGCCTTTCATTACCCGAAGTCACTTCGAATTACATATGACATTTTTATATTATGTCAATAAAATTTTCAAAAGTCCAGAGAAATATTCGAATTAGACATTTTCAAATTATTCAGGTTTCACCCCATAGCAAAATTTATAAAAAATATGTTTACTTGAAATATTGATAAAAGGTTCATTGCTAAATTATTTAATAAAGGGAATGCGTGATCATTTTATTATGAGAGATCCTTTGGTATTGAGTCTGCAGTCAATTAAAACGTGTGTCTCGATGCGGAGTGAGATGGAAGAGGGTCCGAATAATTTAACTTGTTAACCTGAATCGAATAACTGAAGAAAGAGGAATATTTTGAGGAGGTTCTTGCAAGGAATAACGGGCTGCGGGTTGATGAGATCTGAGTGACGCCGCGCGATATTTGGCCATGCTGGCCTGCAGTCTGACGGGACACAGAACGTTTTGTGCTTGTTCTAGACAAATCTCGATTTGTAATGAAAAGGCTGCTCATTTGTGAAATTTACAAAAAAAGAGAACCCCTTTTGATGACATATTACTTATTACTCTACTTGCTTAAAGTGAAATGATCAGCGATAGAAAATGGCAAATACCTTTTGTACGATTACAAATAACTGAATCACTGAGCCATGCATTCACCCAGAGCAAACCTTGTTATATTTTCTTGTTCTACCAAAGAAGAGGCAAGGACGGTGCGCTGCTCAGAGTTGATTTGTTGTTTGATTTTCATGGAGACGTGCGAAGAGCGCTTATTGGAGACCCTTTCTTGATCTCTTCTAGAAAAAGTATGAAGTCCTGGTTGTGCGCCCTCTCGCTGCTCGCACTATCCGCGTCTGTGCACCAGCTGACCACGCCTTCCACTCTTCTGAAGAAAACGCCCCCGCACCACCCCATGATGGGAGCCTCACAGCAGATACAGGCTAGAGGCTACGACGACGGCTGGAAACCCAAGCCAGAAGTGCTGCTCATTTCTGAAAAGAAGCCTGAATCCATGAAGGACCTGACGCCCATTTTGGCCTGCATTCTCCCCCTCATCTGTCTTTTCATGTTGTTCGCCAATAAGATGATGCCTCCCATGATGCCACCGATGATGCCACCCATGATGATGATGCCGCCGATGATGATGATGCCACCCATGATGCCGCCCATGATGCCTCCAATGGCAGCCAGGGGCGGCGGAAGCGGAGAGGTGGTTATCAATGACAAAGCAAGGGCTTTCGACAACGAGCCAAGTGTAGCGGATCAGATCTTGAGCATTCTGGACAAGTTGGAGCCCGATTTCGGTTTGAAGAGCGGAAAGTTTTGAACGCACGGAACAAGATCGACGACAGTCCTGAACCTATCTTCAGGAATCAAAATCTTTTTTGGATTTGGTGCACTTTGAAACCAGTCGGTTTCTGAAGATAGATTCTGTTGGAACCTCAAAGCCAGGACTTATTTTATTCCGATATTTTTTCTTTTCATTTTCGATATTTTTATGGCTTACATGTACTATGCCTGCTAAAGAATTAAGCCCCATCGTTATCTTTGAAATGCAATTGGCTAAAAATGGCAGAGAGTTTATATATAAGGAGGATAAATAATTTTTCATTATCACGATTACGTTTACTGATCAAATAGAATGAGACATCATAATCTAAAAAAGGAAGCAATTTGAAAAAACAAACAAACAAAAGGTGTCGATGATTTATCAACAACAAATGTTCTCCTTTTTTTTCTTTTAAAGGAATACATTGTCGATTAAAAATGGAGTTCTTTCCGTTTTAAGAATACCTTTTAAAATTTGGAAAATATTAACATATTTTAAGGTTATCAGTATCAGAATTTGTTGAATACACATTTACAGAATGTCTAAGAATTCATAAGTCAAAGGGGAGGGGCGTGGTTCTTGCATGGAATATATGGTCTTAAATGTAACCTAGTAGTCGGAAAAATATTTTGTTATTAGAAGAAATCACAAAGATGCAACGTGTTCTGACATTTCGGAAATACTTCTTCTCTGCCCTCCGTTTAATAACTATCTTGTTATTAGACGGAGCTAACAATCTAATTTAAAATTCTTGGATGTATTTGTAGCCGTATATTTCTGGAGTTGGTGTTCTGTTTGACCCCGTAGTTTTTGGACAATGAACTGAGTAACAAATTATTTATGAAATCATCAATTTTGTTTTAGAAACGTTTATTTAAATTTAATTTTATTTATTAAAAAGTTTTAAAATATTGAAATTTGAGACTTTTTGTAGTATCTCAATAAATTTTATTGTTCCGAATTTTGGAAATTTTTTTTATCAAAAGGTTTGAATAGCTATTACCGTAATTAGTATAAAATGTAATAATGGCAGTTTAATCATTTTGAATTTTTATAATAGTTGCCATAACAGCTAAATGCATTTTAAAAATACTCGATGTTTGATTTTGGATAACTTGTCTTTGTTTGTTGGCTTTGTCAAGATGGGGCAGGGACATGTTGAAGAATTAGGAAATACTGCACGTAGTTGGAATGTACGGATAATAAAATTGGACTTTAATTTCCTGAAAAACTAAAGTATACCTACAAATAAAAAGAAAACTTTGGGAGTAATTAAAGAATTTTATTATTACTGTTCCTGTATAATTTAATATCTACACATGATACCTTTTGCTGCACTGTTCATGAATATTCATACCTTATAGTCAGGAAGAGAGTAGCTGGTTTCAAAGTAGAAGCTTCTGAATTGATGCGAGTTCCAGATTACAGAGAAGTTTTGTGTTTCGTTTGTCCCGATGAACCCTTCATGGATTTCTCCCGATTCAAAGAAACTGAGCATTACTTTCCAAAACTTCTTGCAGTCTGTTCTTCTTTCGAATGTAGGGAGCCGGCATGACGTTACCTTTTATTTAGTCAGCGATACAAAATGCAGATACAAAAAAAAAGTTTTCTTTTTATTTGGTTGTTTCTTGTAGTTGAATCAAATATTGTCTGAAGATTTGTTTTTTCGTTAGTTATTTTTAAAATGCGAGAAAATGCTATACAGTTACATTTCATACGGGCCATTGATTACTTTGCTTTGAGATAAGGGCTTTGTTATGTCTCTTCAAGTCTTGTGCTGTTTTGTTTGTTTGTTCATTTTATCTCATCTTAGCAATTTCGGTATGAAGTGACAAAATATTTCTTTGGAATGTTGAAAGAACGTTAAAAATTCTGTTTGCTAGTCTAATTTGAATGTGTTTTGTTTTGCTCTTGCAATAGAAGTTGTTTTGTGAATATTAACATACGAATTTAAATAATCTTTAAACTAAATGAATGTTAAACTAATCTAGTAAATATCGATTTATCTTTTGCTTTAAAATAATTTTTAGAATTTTACTTAAAAATAGTTTTTTAAAAAAATCTACTGTAAAATTTATTTTTTAAAGAATTTTTTAATTTTTAGTTTTATTGAAAGATTTGTAGTAGATAAAAAAATCTGCTAGACTAGTCGAGGATCGTTTAAAAATGCAACTTAATGGCAAAAAAAATATATGTTCATTGAACGAAATATACAATTATAGAAAATTATATTATTGTAAGTCGATTTCCCTTTGGTGGCTCCACTTTCGGAAAATGCCAGATTAGAGAGACCACTGCATTTTAAGTTGCGATTAAGGCATATTAGAATCACTTAAAAATCCATAATTAAGAAAAAACAATGTTTATTTAAATCAATATATGTGATTTTTCAATTTCACTTTTATGTATTTTTTTTCTACAGAAATACTGAATCAATGCAAAAACAGCTAATTTTATTCAACTCAATGAAAAATTTTGCACTTTTTTAAAACTAATACGATTAAGATTTAAAGATTTCAATGAAAAAATATAAAATTTACTAAGATATTTAAGGGTAATACAATCACTCTCATTTCAAAAATTAAAACTCTAATGATATTGGAAAATAAAAGATTAAAAATCGTGTGATTATTTCACTCCTAGTTGTCTTCTTTGTTATTACTTTTCCGTTTTTTATTTTGTTTTCACTTTCAAATTTTGCATGATCCTTTTTGTTTAAAGGTTATATGGTCAGTGAAAGCAATTCTATCACTTTTACTATTTTTCTCAATAAATCCGTTAATAATGAAATTTATTTCAATTGTGCAAAAAAAAAAAAGCATTGATAAATAGGCAACATTATTGTTTTTATGAAGAGAATTGCTTCTATATGCACTCATTCGAATGTACAGAAGAAGAAGAAAAATGTTTCCAAGATATTGTAAAAAATTCAAAAGTCAAATTCATTCCCTACTTAGAGCTACTTGTGGCTTTATTTCTTTAGAGCTACATTTAAGAAAGCACTCGGGATTTCTGAATCATAAGTGTTTCGAGAAAATTCATCTTATATTATTGAAGAGCATTAAAAGTTCTATCAGGCCCAGTGGTACATCATTTTTCTTAAATTCATTAATTACATCGAAAAAAAAAAGAGAGAGTAAATTTACGAGATTAAAAAGGACGAGAGCCGGTTTTGGGTGCAAACAAACGCAGATCACCTCACCCATAGGAAAGATTATCGGATTAATGAAGCTTTTTGCATTTCCGTGCATCTTTCAGTTTTCGAGATGGTAAAGCTCAGTCTTGGTAAAAACTGAAACTGACGCTCAAATTGCAAGTGACCATATTACCTTCAAGTTATATAAAGTTAAACTTTATTTTCAATACATTTAATGAAAATTTTTTGGCTGTACTTTAATACAGATATTTAACGTTTTTTTACTGTTGCTATTATAATTGCATGGATTAAAATGTTAAATATTTTCATTTTTTAAGTAGTTATAATTTTGAGTTCAAACGAATGTTATTATTTAAGAAGCATTTAAAATGACATAATTTGAAGAAACAGCACAGCAATGAATTTCATTTATTTGTGTGATTTAGATTAACTTATCCCTTCTTTAACGAAGGCAGGTTGTTCACTGGCACAAATCTGATTTCAAATCCAGAACATACTTTTCAGAATAATGCTAGGAACTCTTAAAACTGACTGCGCAGTAAACTTAAAATTTGAAAATGAATGCAAATAATATCAAGAGTTGCTCTAATAGTATCAAGAGAGTTTCAAGAATTACAAATAGTTGATATCCTTTTAGCCGAAACATTAAAATGCTCTCTTAACTACTCGTTGGAATTTGCTTGTTCTCAACTAACCAGTACTGAATAGCGTAAGCTTTACCAGTGAGTTCAAACTGGGTTTCCTCTTAAGCGTAGCTCTTAAACAGAGTAAGCTGCTGGCAGGAGATATGCTGATTGGATATTTTGTGCTCTTTTTCCAGAGGAATTTCCACCATTTATATCATGTCCCATCAACGATTGGCAGTTGTCCTCTTCCTCCTGGCGATATCCATCGCCAGCTGCCATTCCACCGAAGACTCTGATCATGACGATTACCACTCAGAAGTCAGGGGTTTTTCGGACTATGAAACCTGGAAACCGTCTGGCCAGTCCTCCACCCCTGATGTTATTCTCATCAAGCAAAAGGAGCCTGACCACCACCACCATCACGGCTCGTCCCTCAGCTCTGTGCTGAAGGACAATCTTCCCTTGCTTGCGGTTCTGGCACCCTTGGCTGCAGTAGCCGTCTTGTTTCCACTGAAGGCTTTCTTGGGGGCCAACTATGTTCTCTTCCCACCTGTTCCGGCCCCTCCAGCCATGCCTCCAGCAGCCAGGGACCGAGTCGGTAAAGAAGACAGTAGTTTCTCAGAGACCCAGACTTTGGCGGCGCAAGTTTTGAAAATGATTGACGAGTTGGATAAGATCTATGGCGAGGCAGCTTCCAAACAACAGCAGAAGAAGAAATGATTCCGTAAAAATATTTGATTTGAGATCAGATGGTCACTGCCATGAATCAAAAGTAAATGCAAATCAAAGATTTACCCCAACGCTTTTAACAACGTAGACGACTAGACCTATTTACGTGAACTTACGCTGAAGAGCAGACTGCTTCGCTTTTGTAATCATTGCTTTGCTGGAATGCAGTTTTGTTAAATGTTTTGCCATCAAACAGTAAGAATTCTTAGAGAACACTTTCTTTAGAGAAACAGTAGACAGCTTAGGCTTCGATAATATTTAGCTTAGCTACAAAATGAATTTCTCATATGCATCAAGTAATGAAAGAGAGTGTTTCTTTTTTTGGACATTTTTATTGCCTCTTTAATATTATGCCATTTCAATACGGGTATCCCATAACAAATAATTGTTAGAACATTTTATGCCAGCTATCGAACAAGCCTTACGTTATTGAAAGGAAAGGTTTCTCTACATGCATTATTGTCTGTATATATATATATATCTTTACCTTTAAAAAAATCAAAAGTCAGTCTTGTTTCAGATCTCAGTTATATGTATAATTGCAATATGTGTTTTGTCGTTTTATGTATATTACTATATAGTGTGTCCGAGATCGAATGCTTTTCAAAGGTTCAAGCATTTTAAGTATTCAATTTCTTGCTTAGATTATTTTGTATGGACATTTTAAAGGATCTGGTATCAACTCCATTTCATTGAAAATAGTGGAATTTGGCTCAGTCGATCAAAATGAAACTCTATATATTCTAATTAAGATAAATTGGATTTAGCAGTGAATAGAGTAGGGAAAGAAAGAATAAATTTAAGAAGGTAGAAATTTTTATTATCTTTTTTAATTTAGCAAATTGTTGAATAATTAAATTAGTTTTTGAGTGATTATTCACTGACAATACAAGATACATTTAACTAATGAAAATAATTCTTAGAAAAAACACAATTAATTTGCAAAACTAATTTACTGACTTATCAGTTAATTTATCAATTTAAAAGCTACTGATTATTAAAATACTAATCAATGCCTAATTAATCAAACCTAATTCGGATGTTAGACGAGATTTTAACATCATATAGATAGAAAATTCGAGAAGCAGGACAAACATCCTATTTACTGAAAATTCTGAATTAGAAAAAAAAAAAAAATGCTTCAACATTTTCCTTCTGCAACTTTTTTGGGGGATTTTTAGTTATAACAAATTCAATACCAGATAATTCTAGTCCAATGTCAGACGATTGTAAAAATGGTCAATTGATCTGAAAGTTCCTAGTCGCTATATTATGGTGCTAAATAAGCTGCGGTTTATTATTCCTAGTCTGTACCAAAAAATAGTCGTTTTTAAATATTTTTGATTACCGGCAAATGTTTTCCTATTTTCTGAATAAAAATATCGTTTGTATGGAAAGCGAAACGTTTATAATTACAATTTTTGATGATATTGTATTTTAAGTTAATGAAAGTTGTTATATTTAAGAAATCCCATGTTTCTAACAGAAAGACAGATTGTCACATTTATACTCTTATTTATTTCTGTGCACTTCATGTTTCCATGTGCATGTCGTATCATGATTCTTTTTCGGGGAATATAAATAAATTATCCTATGCATACTGAATCTTTGTATTGTGTTTCATTTTGCAAGCTTTATTTAACTTCGTAAAGACTGAAATTCCATTTTTTATACGTACAATTTTGAAATTTTGTGCAGGAGTGTGCGTTTGTAGCCAATACACTATTTTAATTATCAATTCATTCCGAGCCTGGGCGGTCCTTAACACATCTTTTTACAAAGACTGATGATGTTTACTATCATCATATTTATAATTATACCTTATAAATTAAAGATAGGGAAAAAAAAACTAAGAGCACTTTTTTATGAATATTAAAAATAAGAAAAATTTTTTAATCAAACATCGGCAAGTTAAAAAAAAGAATAATTATTAATAAACGTTCTGAAAGTATCAAGATTAGAATGTTAAGCGCAATTAATGGTAGAAAATTATTAAACATATTTTTTTTTAAAAAAACTACGTTATGAATGAGATTGAAATTCTAACTTATTATTCAATAAAAATTATCCTACTATTCGATTTTATGTTTGGCATATTGACATTTTAAAAAATGTATTACTTTGGCCGAAGTGCTATCAGTATTATAGAATTTTCAACTGTATTAAATCGTCCTAATCCAACAACACTCCAACATGCATTGCATCCTAATAATGAAATTAAATTATGCTAAATAATGAGAACTTTGAGATGAAAGGGAAAATACATTTTAGGCTAAGATTGAACTTTCAAGATACCAGAAAAGCTATTTCATTTAGAAGTATTTAGAATTCTCGTACAATAAGTAAAAAAGTAAAAGTAGAATGCAATCATGATAAAATATAACTTTATTTAGTTGATAAAAATAAATACAATTTAAACCTTTCTTTAAAAAAAATTAGAATACCATTTTTTGATGCCTGAAAAGTATTAGTATGGGCAACACGTATTATCTTTCATTAAACATAAAGCCGATTTTAAACGCAACGCGTGTGAGCGTACGTTTAACGCAAAGCAAAAGGGCAGATTTTCTGTAATTGTCAGAGAAAAATGGCGCCTCTCTCTGAACATTCTTCCTTGTCGTGGGTCGAGACATAGGCAGTGTGGACACCTTTTAAGTGTTCGTTGTGCAATAAAGAAAGAAAAAAAAATGTAGCAAATAAATTTCGGTCTGAACGTCCAGAAAAGTGAAGAGCATCTCCATAGCAGATTCGAAAAGCCAAGAAGTTTTAAAGAAGATTCGTACCTCGAAACCAAAACTTCATAGAATGAAGTAAAAAATTTGAGATACATTTTAGCGGTTACATCTCTTCTACCCTTCTTTGGGTCATTATTAAATTGTATTCTAAGTGAGTGTAGTGTATTTTCTGTGCTCATGTTTGTTTTATCTTGTGAAATGCAGAACTGAGAAAATAATGAAATAACTGTTTTTGAAACTCGTCTATTATTTTAATCTACCTCATAATAAAGTGATAAAGAGTCTCGTATCTTTCGTACAAAATTGCTTTAAAAATAATAAACTGCCTTGGGCAAGAAATAATCTGGGAACGTCATTTTGCATTGGAGTTGTTTTGAAATTGCTTTTATTGAAGATTTTATAAAGGGTAAGCAATAGATTGTTTCACAATTTATTGCAAAGCTCGTTAGATTAGAAAATTGCAGATTACAGTTATTTTTAAGAAGATGAGGATCCTAATCGCAAGACAAACACTGCGAGATGACAATTGTTTTATCGTGTAAAATTTTTGTGAGAAAGGCATTCTCTCAATCTTATTTAGAATGTGCGCCATGTTTTAGATATATACGTGAGAAAAATAAACATTTCAATCAAGACCATCTGAAGCCATCTTTCAAAGAGGAGTGGCCAAAATTCAAATCAGTAGAAACAATGGCTAAAGATCGCAAGTCATCAAAGATGAATCCACCCAATATTGGCCATATTTTGTAATACCAAATATTTCCTAAATTTTAATCTCATTTCATCAATATTTTTTGGTGTCTGTCTATCTACAAATGCAATTAAAAAAGGATAAAGATAGACAGATGAAATTTGAAATATCTTTGTAACAAAATTGCAAATTCCAATCAGTTTTAGACGAAATCCGTGGAAGAGAGCTCCGTTTGTCTGTCCTTTTACGTGAATTGGAATTTATCACGAAAATGGCAGATGAGTATCCGATTTTGAACCAAATCGTTTGATATGTGTCTATTCGTGACTTCTGAACGCTATAGCTTATGGAAACGTGATTCAACATGTGGTCTGGATGACAAAATCTTCTATCTAGACGTAACTGGTCAGAGTGGAGTGTCCCAATATGAAGCGAACTGTGTGTCACTCTTATCGGATGAAAGGAAATTCAGATGTTAGAGAAACTCTTACCACTATTTGTGAACCATATTTTAATTGAATCTGGCAAGAAAGTTCCAAGAATGATGATTCCTGAGTCTCATTTTGCTTTAAAAATCCACGAATTTCGGCGATTTATACATCACTATATTCTTCTGCTATTTCTTTAAGTCGTATTTTGGTAGGCATATCCAATGAAAGAAAACGAGACATTAGTATCTTCCATATTTTTTCCATAGTGACAGATATATTTCAACTCTTTCTAAATTAGCAGTTGTGCAGCACAAACTGTATCTTGCGTAGTAAAGATAATTTTCCCTTGTCAGTGTCCTCCCGGCGGGGGGCACCTCGAAATGAGGATGAGATGCTTCCGGCATGGTGGTTGGATCTCACCATCCTGGAGGGTACACAAAAAGGTGGGAGTCTCGCTCTCCCATCGATGACGGGACGTATTTTCTTAAGGAAGGGTTGTACCGTGGTCGGTGATGGCCCTTAGAACTCAACCACAGTTCCCGTCAGTGCTGCTGTTGCAACAGTCCTGCCATTTAGTATTTATTATCTGTGGACCTTCGGGCGGGTTGGAGAGTCAGTGATATGATTTCCAATGTCAGGTTAAATTTCATATTTGGAATTCTTGAATGTCGGTTAATTTTTCCTTTAATATATGTTTGCAATAGGAAAGAATTCATTTGAGGAATGTTAGACTTATAATCAGAATTAGATATGATAATATTTATCTCCTCAATTTGTTTCTGGCTCATTAGAACAATCTCGTTTGCCGGGTTCGTACAAATAAAAAGCTTTTAAATAACTTACTGATGCATTTTTAATTTGTCACTGATTAAATTCGATAAGAGAAAATTATTATCAAGTTCTTTTATAGTCACAATTGCGTGATTCAGCTTGGTCAAGAGAAAAGATCTTTGAGGGGGAAAATAATGGATAGATCTTGCTGTTTCCTTCAGAAAATAGGAAACAATTCAGAAGTAAAAAAAGGAATCATTTCTACATAGAGCCTTGCTACTATTAATTTATTCGAAAATTTCGTTTGTCAGTAAAATAAAAACAAACAACCGAAACCACTTTCAAAATACAATAGAAGCAGATTGAAACGTTCGTGCAGCTATTGTTCAGATTTCACAGTTACCATTCGATAATATGCGATAAGAGCGTGTTTTGTGCCATATACGTTAGCATTTATGTGTAGAGATTTTTAAAACATCTATTGCTATTCAAGTAGAATAAATATTTTACTTATTTTTTATTTGTATCTTCAATTTACATAGTAAAAATATTTATTCGTGCTTAGCTATAACTAAAAGCATTTTTTTTTTTTAAAGTGGAACCTAGAAAAAATGAGCGCGACCTTTAAACAAGAATAATTTAATAAACGGTTTTCTTTTAAATTTTATTTGTTATAAAATCATCTATTTTCATTTACAGCTTTTGAGTTGTTAGAGAATTTAAAGGATGCTAATCGGGAATGGTTTATTACATATCATTTAGACAAAATCATAATTACACACTTCTATTTTATTTTTTTATTTTTGGTATTTGTGAGGGCGGAATTCTGTAATCAGCTTATCATTCACATTCTGATGGACGAGTGTTTCCAAATTTTCTATTCTAATGTATTCTCAATGGGAATGTAGAATTTTAGCACTTTTAGAATACAATCAACAGTCGACTCTATATGAGTGGTACTTAATGGAGAATTTGAAAGAAATTTTGAGATTCCATAATAATTGTAATCATGTATTACAAATTAAGAATTAAAAAGCAGAAAATAGTTAGGATAAAAAATTCTACTTTTAGTACTTAAATAAAAGTGGGTTTAAAAAAAAGATGGGGGGGGGGAGATCTTATTAAAGAAACACGTAAACTATTAAAAATGCTGTAGTTTCCAAAAACAAATCCTTTTACAACTCAAATTTGATCTATAGTGAGTGTGAAGAGTGTATATAAAAGTGAGTGACTAAGTGTACAGTTGCTCGAGACATTGACAGGATTCTGATAATTGATGCTATCCTTATTAGATTTATTGATAGTAAGATTCAAATTATAATCTTTTGTCAAAGTTTGCATAAAATTCAAGTCTTTATTTTTTTATTACTTTATGGCGCGTAGAATGCTCAATTATTTCCCATATCTATTTTCAACTATTTGTAAAGATGATTTTGATCTAAAATGTTATCTTAGATATTAGAAGGAACCTTTTCCCTTTTAATTTGGAACTGCTAAATGCAAAACAATAAATATCAGAAGCGATAAATGAGAACATCGCGTGACTGACTAGCATGAAAAGATGTGCAAAGATAAAAAAAGTTTCTCTCACTGTGTTATTGTTAATGATACAAAGCTTAAGCAGCAAGGCGAACTAGACCCTCTCTTTTCTTTGTCAGTCTTACTCCAATGGCCTTGAAAGTGCTCGCCTTGGCAGCGATGGCAGTCACCCTAGTTCAAGCAGAAATCAGTGAAGGAGGCATCATCCAGGCACGAGGAATGGATGAAGGGCCCTGGAGCATGATGAACCAGCAACCGGAAGTCCTTATAGTCAAGGAGAAAGGTGGTGCCGCTGCTCATGGAGGAACCATGGGCATGAGCATGAAAGATCTCACGCCCATCATTTGTCTTTTGGCTCCCTTGCTCTTGGCAGCCATTATGATTCCAGCGAAAATGACCATGATGATGAACAACATGATGGGCAACGGACTTGGTGGAATGTTCCCCATGCTGCCTATGATTCCAATGCTTCCGAATGGTATGTTACCAATGTTGCCCAATGGTATGTTACCCGGCCTCCCTGGACTGTCTGGTGTGCCAATGTCGGCTTTGCTTACTGGTGGTTCCAGCAGCTTACAGCTACCCATATTCAAGGAAGGAATTGTTTCAAAGGAATTTACAGGTAAAGAATTCTTGGGCGGCAAAAATCTAAACGATACAATGGATAGGTACGACGATTGCAAGAAGAAAGAAAGTTGCCAGAAAGGACCTCTGAAACTCCTTTTGTCCGGTAAGGAGGCGTTACTGAAGAGAAGATTGCAAACTTCTGAAGATCATTTGAGAGAAGCAGGCGATTGGTCTAGTCGCGTATGGTCGGATAATAAAAATAAAAAATCGCTAGCAAATGAAATTTTGAGACTGATAGAAAGAATTGAAAAAGCTCTTCAGGAATATGAATGAAGAGGAATTATCTGCTATTCGCAAAGTAGTTTTTATATCAGAAAATTATTTTCATACCTTCGTGTCATTTCAGATTTTTTTAAAAATTTTAATTGTTTTGAAGTTAGCATTATAAGAATTTACAATACTTTACACCCGAAGCACTTATTGTATTTCAGTCGCTCTGCATGGATGATAGATGAAACATAATTAAAACCAATAGAAAAGAAGGAAATGAAAAATTTGCCACTTTAGTTTTGTCACAATTTTAATATAGATTATTCATCTTTTCTTTGCCCATGCATTAAGTTATTAAAGTTTTAAATTAACTCAAATTCTAGCATAGAATCTGCATTTAGACAGAAAAATTGTGCAAGAGTTACATGCATTATTAGATTATGATGGAACAATTAAATAGTTAAAACGTACTTTAAATCTGATTTTTTCCTAATCGTCCTAGTTAAAGTTTTGCAGTTTCCTTATAAATACAAAAATAAATTTTTCTCATTGCTTTTGTGTAGCAAATACCGATAAAAAACATTCAGTGATTTCATTTAACCAATTTGCTATGTACCTGCTTGGTATCGATTTGTTTCGAAATAATATCAATGTATTCATAATAATCAGGTCTAATTCCTGCATGAAATTTTTTAATGATGTGTTATTTTTTTTCCAGTTAGATCTTATAAATATACTATAAATTGTAATATGATATTTCGCTTGACTCTTTCGTGTTATTTGTTGCTGTTTTCACCATAAAAATTAATGCTCTGATTTTGCTCAAGATAATTTCCTCAAAACCAGTAACAATGAAATAAGTAACTTTTAATTAAGGATTTTTTAATAAGGACTTTTAATTAAATATAAAAAAAATTATTAAACATTCAAAAACATAATGATCTGATATTCCGTTATTGGAGAAGAAAAATGGAGTTTATATTGAATTCGATTGGCTTTGAGAAATAGCTATTTTGTGAAATTTTCTTGACAGTCACGAGCTTCTTTATTAATAGGTTAAATGAAAGGTTTTATTTGAAATAAGGAAAATTATTTATCTTTATAATAATCGAGAAATGAATATTCTAACTGGAATTTTCCTAATGGTATTTTGAAAAGAATACCGTACGATACGACAATTGTTAGTTTTGAGTACAAATGAACTCCAAATAAAAAAAAATTACGAGGAATGAATTTGAATTAATTTCTTAAAAGGAATTATATTAATTATAAAATGATACTATATATTATAATTATCAAACATATTTTTTAATATGAAAATTCCTATTATTTTTCTTTAAACACTGCCATATTTTGGCATTATGTGTATTTCACTGGTGCCAGATGAAAATCAAAACTTATTCCTTACTCTGGGTATTATTTTATTAATAAAGGGCATTTTTTCAGTTTATAAATAATTATCTGAATATTTATTAACTATTGAAATAATACCATTAAGGGGAAATTCCAGACTATTTTTTAAATTTAAACAGTTTTATTAATTTTAATTGTGTCTGCTTTTCTTTAAATAAATCCCTAGAATAATTCCCCTCATTAATACAGGAAGATCCGATTTGCTTATTCTTCTCAATAGCTATCAAATTTCACGAAAGAGTTTGAATGCTGCTAAGTCAACAAATTCCAGAAACCAATGTATGAAATAAATCTCTTTTATAGCTTATAACAGTTCCAGAAGCGAAGAAGAAATACTGCTCACAGGAGATTAAAGAGAAAAAAATGGCAATTGTTATTACTATCTTAATCGCCACATCTGTTTTCAATTCCATCGCTTCCTTTTCTGCTTCGATATCGAGCAACACTTCCAGTTCTGACACAAGAAAGTCATTTCCCCGATTTGATCCTTTAAAAAGTCATCAGAAAACAAATTTGACCTTATTCACGGACTCGAAAAAAGATAACTCTTCTGAACATAGATATTCCTATGAAAGAAGACAATTGGCCATATACAGTCAAATTCCTGATTTGTCTAGTTCTCGAACTGTCTCAAAAGTGAATGAATTTGAAAATGGTCCATTGTCCAAAAGCAGTTTTATAGCAGATAGAACGCAGCGTCCGTCTTCAGATAGGATTCCAGCTCTGTTGAAACATAGAACTGTCCCTCGAATCGATCATTTAGAAGCTAATCAACAGTCCCAAACTGCTGAGAGTAGGCAGCGTCCGTCGACTGGCCAAATTCCGTCCTGGTCAAATCCTCCAAACGTTCCCTGGATCGACGATCCTCCATCCAGGGACAGCCTGAGTCTTTTGCCGATACTCTACCTCCTGGCACCGCTGGTAGTGACGGCAATGCTGATGCCGATTGGTGCGACGCTCATCACAGCCATCGTCATGATGAAAGCTCAACATCAGGCGGCACAGGGAAAGCTCAAATCCCTGTTTCTAGAGGACGAAAGCATTGCTCCGGTGTATAAGCTTTTCGAAAAGAATGTACAAGATTTGTGGAAGAAATTTGAGGAAGCAATTGCAAAATATAACCATGGAGACATGGAGAATCATTGAAAGTCTTAAATTTTGTTCAAGATTGAAACTATTTTAAAGGTTAGACTCTAGACAAATGTAGTGCACAATTATATTTGATTATTCAGACAGACCACTTCACTTTGCTGCATATCCCTGTATGCAACAAACTTTCTTAAAGGATTAACTGTCTTTAAGTAAGCCTGATGATATATGGATGATGAGAAATTAACATAGACTGTGTTTGTTTCTTTTAAAATAGTTTCAATTCTTACTATTAAGTCAACGTTATGTGTTTCAAATATTAATGTTCTAAGAGTACAACTGATGTAAATGGCATAATGTTTTAAAAATTGCATCAAACTATGTTGCTTTGAATTGTTTCTTTTTTCTATTACTTGATTCTTCAATATTATTCAGTGCTTGTTTGATCTCACCTTATTATGAGGTGTTTAATGTTTTGAAATTTGCAATGCAAAATGAAAATAGATTGTTATGTTTTCAAATTAAAAATCCAAGACAAAAAATCAGCTTAACTACGTCGAAACTTTAAAAGGGATTCGGAAGAAAATTGCAAATATTAAAACGAACAATTTTACTAATCCTTTTTTTAAGATTAATTTTCGTTAATTACTTTTATAACATTCTGAATGATTTACGACAGCTTTTTTCTCTTTGACAGTAACCACAACCTCCAAAAACATGATTTCCAACCAAGAACTTCTAAAAAAATTGATTTTCTTATCGATCCTTTGGGCAACTCTCTCTTCTGGCACATCTCATTTGCGAAGGAAAGTAGTGGAAGACGGTACTTTATTAGAATCAAGAAAAGAAAATGGCGCGGTCAGCGAAGTCTACCCGATTGCAAAGAGGCCTACGTCTTGGAGGAGCTATTCTCACCGAATGAACAGTTTACATCAGTATCGGCAGCTAAATGATGAGCAATCGAGTGCCCAACTTTTCACACAACCAGTTTCAGTAAACGAGAGCAAATCGACAAAATTAGAAATAAGAAATCTTTTATCTGTATTTGAAAATGAAAATAAGACTTCGGGGGAAAAAGTTGATTCATTCTATTCTTACCGGAACGGCATGGAAGAAAATGCGAGCTCTTTGAGTCCTTCTTGGCAACTTCCTAAGCAGAAAAATGTGACATTCAATAGCAACAAAACGATGAAGATTTTGCCAATGAGTTCAATACACGAACTATGGCACGCTACAAAGCGAATCCTTATGACTGATTACAGAAATTTCACAAACTCTTCAAATCCAATTTCATATTATAAAGAATCTCATGTTCAAAAAGACAATACAGGCACATCTCGTAAAGACCAGGAGTCTCAGAAAGGTGACAATGGAAAGGAAATCCTAAACACTGGTGAAAGCAGAGGTTACCATAATGGCGGCATGAATGGTGGCTCGCAGCCTATTCTGCTCATCAAAGATAAAGGCGATGGGGGTGGAGGAGAGATGAATGGGAATATGGGAATGCACGGCAAGGAGGCCATAGGACCTTTGATTATGATGCTCACACCTTTAATCATGATGTGTATCATGATGCCCATGATGATGAGCATTATGGGAGGTATGATGAATTTTATGAAAGGAATTGCAACCATGATGATAATGGTAAGCAACCCTTTACCTGGCATAGGAGGACAATTGCCCAGTACATTGTTGAATAAGCACAGAAAGACAGATGATGACAACGTGTCTCGCGGTAGAGTATTGTTAGGATCTCTGATAATGGAAGTAGCAGAAAAACTCGAAACGGCCCTTAGTAAATACGATATGTGAATACCCAATACTTTTGTCCGCCTCCTATATTTATAAGGGATAAATAAGGTAAAGGTAATAATTCAAAACATTATACAACACCTATAACAAAGATTTTTTTACAAAATACCCGATAGAGAGTAAATATGTAAACAATTCGCAATGAAAAATTTTTCTGAAGATTTTAACGCTTGTAGTATTTTATTTAGCCACATAAAATTTTCATGGGAAAAAACAAGCTATTTCAGTTTCTTTTCTTGTAGTTTGGGAACAAAAGACTGTCGTACTATCAATTTGGTGAATATTTTGTTTTCTCAAAAAAGAACATCCTCACTTTCTCATTATTCATTCCCCTGTTCAAGAACACCCCCTTGATTATATGAAGCAATTCTATTAAACTGTATCACGAAAATCCATTCCTAAAAGAGATAAATATTTCAACATTAATTGTTTGATTCTCATGGGAACGATTTGATTTGTGGTAAAGATGAGCATCATTCACAAAGGTAAGGCTTGCAGCAACTGCTGCATTGGAAGCAATGATTTTGAGAACTGCATCGCAAATATCTGGGAGATATAATTTCAACTACAAATGATTTTTCCGTATGTTATAATCAGATTTGCAGACCTAATTATATATATATATATATATGCATATACACATATATAAATAAATCTGTTTTTCGGACATTGCTTTTGGCTGAAAGTAATAGATCTGTCTTTTTGTCTAATCTTCTACAGCAAGATGATTGGGTTGTCGTTCGCCGTCGCCGCCATCTTGGTAATGGAAAGTTCTTTGGAATTTGGCAGTTGTACTCTATACTTCGATAAGAGAACCGGTTGGGAACCAGAAGAAATGGGTGGATGGGCCGCCCCCATGCCCATGCCACCACCACCTAAAATCCTACTTCTTAAACCGCAAGAATCTTCAACAGGTAATAATCAGAAGGAAGACAAGATTTCAATGTTACTTCCTGTGGTAATGGCTCTGGGTCCGTTAATCATAGCAGCTATTATAATACCCATTTTTATGAGTCTGATGAGTGGAATTATGAGCTTCATTAAATCGTTGCTCTCCATGAAGATGCCTATGATGATGCCTTCAGTGTCTATGATGATTCCAGCCATGATGCCCATGCCCATGCCTATGCCTACTTTACCACCTACAGAAAATGTCGTGCCTTACATAAAAGGAATACATATTATTGGTAGAAATCATAACAATACTGGTTTGGATGCTTGGACCAAGATGGAGAGGCTTCTTTTTTCCAATAATTCAGCCAATGCCCTGGGATTTGGCAAAGGAATTTGAAAAACATACCACAATTATTTATATTTCACGTGGCAATTGAAAATGCCATTCTTAATGAGAGTTGAGAATTATCAGGTTTATTAAGTAGAGATTATAAATATAATTTTCATTCATCACTCGCGTAACATTTTAAATTATCTTTAAATATGAAATTTTCCCCATTGACAATTAAGATACCTTTCTCAAACCTTTCTGTTCATGCCTTGCAAATTTCAGAGGAATTTGATTGAGAAAATACTTGTTTTTAGAAAAGTTTCTTCATTTTGGGAGCTTTTGTAAGAATATAAAAAAAACCGTAAGTATAAATCAAAACTGTTTATTAAGCTGAGATACAAAGAACATAGAAAAATATTCTGAAGTTAAATTATGAAAATGAATATAAAATTAATTAAAAGATCAGAAAAGCATGTCTACGTCAATTTCTATTCTTCTCAGATCTCAATACACAAAATTGGATTAATCCCTTTTACGAATCACGTTATATCTTTTCCTTCAGTGGAATTCGGTTGATTCAAAGCTAACACAAAAACTAGAATTATGAATAACTTCATAAATATGTAAAGCAATGATTTTTAAGTTTCATTTTTTTTAAATGTAAAAGTTTTAATAAATGATCATAATGATTTCTATAAATAAATAATTTTGCTAAACAGATGATATATAGCTCTTTGAATAGAGCAATTCTCCATTAAAACTTAAAAATAAATGATACTTTTCACATCTAACATGAAGGAGATCTTTTTTAAAGTGAGAAAAATCTATATTGCCCATTTTATAATAAACATTGTATAGCAATGGAGTTCACTGAATGAATCGTTTGCCAAAACTATTCACTCTCGATTACTAAAAAAACAAAAAATTCGAATCATCAACGAATTCAAATCAAGCATAATCGAATTACCCTAGTTCCATTGTACTTATACTTGGCTGCTGCAGTTTAGCTTAACATGATAGAGACGGTCAATAAAGATTCTTGAAAAGTTCAGAACGCAAAACATCAATCACATCAAGCATTTTAAAAGTATTCTCATTGGCGGCTCATTCCATTAGGCTGCAGAAGCTCCAAACCCCCAGCCCAGTTACCCAGTTCTGCATTGACGATCATAATCCCCCGCCCCTCTCATCTCCTCCTCAGTGCTAGATTTTGCTTCATATTTCTCGATAGAAATATTTTAGTTTATTGAATATTCATTTCCATTTGTTAAAAGTCGGCACTCGAAAAAAGCTTACATATTATTTAAGTGAAAATTCTTATAACGAGTAATCAATCGTTATTATGAAAGGCAAAAATTACCTACCGAAAAAATTTTGCTGTAGTGAAATATTGTAATAGATTTGTTTCAATTATCAAGTGCAGTCCTTAGAGCTATTTTAAAATATTAAATTTTCCTTTAAATTTATTTATTCCAGCTTAAAGATGAATATTTTTATGTATGAGTTATTTGATATTCATTTTTGAGCAAATGTCATAGAGCTAAGTCTCTGGTAACCCGTTCACAAAATCTTCATTCAACATTCATTCAATTTTTTTTTGACAAAAGTAGGATTTAAGCCGATTAAAGCTTAAAATGACACAAGTTTCTAATTTGATCTTCTTCAGAATTTTGCGCTACTTATGGGCAACATTGCCTTTCTTAAAATTGATTTTTAAAAAAATTCAGCACTGCTCATTGATGAGCCGCCACTGAATGTTACGATCAAATTTTGTTATGATTTTTTGCACTATTTTTTTGCATTATTTTATGCAATTGTTATTTTTTTTTTCCTCTGGAGAGCTTTAGGAATGATACCTGCTCTTACATCATTGTTTATAATACATTATTCGAACAAAAAAAAAATGAATGTTGAATATTATTATTCGTATATTTTGCAAATCTGAACAAAATGTGTGGTATCATATTTTGCTAATTTACTATTTATTGCCTTTTAAGTAACTCATACGAACAAATTTAATATCTATCGCTAATCTATTTACACGAACAAATTTACTCTTACAAACTTTACTATTTATTTTAATATCTACTGATAGATTTGGTGGTCGAATGGTATATGTATTATTTCAATATTTTTGATGTAGTAGTAATTTATTATATTTAATCTATTTTTATTTATATCATATATTTATTTATTTATTTATTGTAGTATTGTTAGATGGATTGTAAAACTGTTAGTTTATTTATGGATCAAATAAAATCAGTATTAAAAAATTTACTGTAACTGTGCTTTATTTCTGTAACTCATTATTTATTATAGCATGGAACCAGTCAAATAAAAATAATACGGTACACTCCCGAGTATCCAGCCTAAAGCGGGGGAAGGGCAGGTCGAATAACAAAAGAGCCGGATGAACCGAAGTTTCATGAACTAATTTCTTTGTCCACCAATACAAGAAGACTAAACTTTTCATACCAAAATTCACTGTTATTTTGTCCACTTCTTATTGAGTACATTAAGTTACTTATAAGCTATTGAATTAACTTATTACTTGCTAAGCCCAGTACAAAATCTTCAATGTCCTTTCATTCTAAATTTCTCCGCTCATTATCGCTTTTATTAAACAAAAAAAATAACCCCAGATTAGTTTTTAAAAAATATTTAAGATATCGCACGTTTCTTGATATCATAAAAAGCAGTGGAATGACAAGTTCAAACCCGCTAATAATTGTGATATTTTATTTATTTATTTTTTGACAGCTACGCAAATTTCCTCATTACGCAATAGTCGTGAAAAAAGTTGCCAGCAACAACCCATTTACAGTGCTCCTGTCTTTCGGTTCACTCAATGTTATGGCGGAAATTTCCATCATCATGCAAAGAAGGATTCATCTGAAGTAAAAGACATAGAAACAACTGAAAGCTCGTTTGTCCAATAAATTATTAATAAACTTTAAAATTTGTATTAAACATTCAGAGTGACAAGTCGAAGGAAAATAATTAAAATTGTTTAAAATACCTCTAACACAAATGATTTTCTAGAAAATTTTCGGTCAACTAAGCAACAATAAAACTCTACCATCGAAGATCAAATCCAATCTACCCACAACTCCGGAAAGTATTCCTTTCCATAAGCTACTATTAAATGAAGTCTTCCACTGAAACCATTTTTAAAACTTTCTCAGTACTTATGCCTCATTTTGCCTGCACCTCTCAAACCATCATCGCAACTAGCAACGTAACTCTCACTGCTTCCCCACTGGTAATGGTTCAAAATATTTTTTGCCTTAGATTTTTTTTAACACTCAATCTAATATGAAGTCCTCTGGCATTAAAACACAACCAAATATCGAAAGAAATATCTATACAAGAAAGAAAGAAATATCCATAGTGCTGTCATTCAGTGAGAAGGGTAATATTTAAGACAATATTTTTTCCATGGAGGGAAAAATAATTTTTAACTAAAAAAATCGAATGATTTAACGATTTGGCACAAAATATCACTAAGACCTATTTTATACTTAGTTCTTCGATCTCGGGGATTATCCTGGATTCGTAAAAATTTTAATAATTTTTAATAAATAAATAATTTTTACGAATAATAGCTATACGCGCAACATAATAATTTTTTACTGCAAGGACTTGGAATTTTTAAAAACTGATTTTGACTATTTTTGGTATGTTGCTTTTAATTAAGAAATCAATTTTTCTCTTTCAACTCTACTTTATCAGATTTAGTATGAAAATGTTTAAAGCTTTAAAGATACCTCGAACAGAATAATTTTATGAAAAGAGAAAAATAAGAAAAATGTTGGCATTTTTTCCGACAGAAAATCTGAGTTATAATGGTTATTGGTTATGAGAAAATTAAGTTTACCTATAATTAATTTGTGTTTTATAAATGGTTAATTATCCCCATGGTTATTGTCAGGACCATATGAAAAATTCTAGATTCATATATCCATAGGAGACCATAAGAGCGTCCATAGGAACATTGGGTAAGGAAAGGATGGCCAGTCCTAGATAACATTGTTACAGGGGGAAAGGATCGTTCGGGGATCCTTAGTCGACTGTGCAGAATTGTCTTGCTTGTGCAGTATATAAAGCTATGATTAAAAATGGTTTCGTGAAAGCTCTTGATCACGATGGGCAAATGTTTGAAATAAACTTAAAATTTTATTTCATTTTTTTATGATGGCCAAATCAGACAGCTCACAAATCATTATCCAATCATAGATTCCAGGAATATATATATAAAAAAAAACATGGATTTCATTTATCCTTGCTGTCTAGAGCTGTTTAGGCAACTACAAAGCTAAAAATTATTTTATAGCCTTGAAATTAAAAATCAATATTTTTCAGGAAATTATTTGAGAGCTTCAGAAACTTTCATTGTGATTTGCTCACAGCCAATTGAACAGTTTTCATGAACATTTTATAGGCACAAGTGAACGATAAGCCTTGTGCTGTACTTTGTGGTGCGCAGGGATTGACTTATTATTAATAAAAAAAAAGTGAACGATAAATAAACGAGGAGAAGATAAGAACGATTAAGACATCAAAACAATGGGGGGGGGCAATGAGACAGTGGCGTGTTACTGTTAGGAATCTACAAAAAAGTCGTATTTGTTTTCACTTAAGAATGCCAAACAAAGTAAATAAAAACATCTTTCTCTTTTGCTTTAATTTGATTATTCTTATTTTTAATAAAGTTTTCGTAAATTCACAGGAATATTGCTGGGTTTTTGTCTGCCACTTAAGTTATTTAACATAACTTATAATGGAAAAGAGTTTTTTTTTTCTTTACGATTACACCCTAAGCTTAACTTAAATAACTGTATTGTAATAAATCTCACTAATAAGAGCGAGTGGGCAAAAACTAAAGTCCTATTTGCTTTTAGCACAGAAAAAAAATAGTTAAAAATAGTGCCGACTTTAAAATGTGAGTTGACCTGTGTTATAAATTTTTAAACAACAAACAATGAATAAATAATTTTAATAATTAAAAAGTAAATAGCATTTAGAATCTAACTTTAAAAGAAAACTTCAAAAATAAAAACACATTTCATATCTTAAAATCAATTCATATTCTTAAAAATTAATTGCATAATTCATACTCAATGAGTTCTTTTAAAGTGATTTGAGATTCTTTTTTTAAAATCTTTCATAATATTTCCTGCATTTCGTATAGAGCAGCATACACAAATATAATTGCAACGTTCTAATTCAAATATGTTGCACTGTGATAACAAACTGATATCAAAGTTTATACTATAATAAAAGGGACGCAGTAGAATTTGCAACATACTTTTTTACACTCATTCCTTTACACATTTCATGTTGTCGGTTCCTTTTCCCGCTTTCATATTGCACATTGCATATGCCAGCCCACAGGAGGAATCAGGATCTGCCACCTGCTGGCCCCGATTTCGGGCGGCAACCGCGATGTGGGAAGTGTGAAAAACCCCATTACACGCCCAAGAACAAAAGAACGGAAAATAGAGCAGAAAAACTCACACACATTCGAAGGTTCCATCTAGGCAGGCAGACGGCACCGGGTCAAGCGACGGAGGAGGTAGAGGTTCGTTTTCAATTACACGAGGTGAGTGAAACTCATTAGCACGTTGTGTCTATTCGGATCGTTTTCGTTGACTGACTCCGCTAACGGATGCATTTCTCCTCTAACCGAAACAGTGCATCGTTCCTTGAGAGATGAGAAGACGACCTCGGATGTCGGCTATTAGACGACATAGGAATAATAAGAATTTTATTTTTCTTCCATGTTCTCACAAAACATCATCTATTAGCATAATTTCCGCTTATTGTTTGAAAGGAATTTATAATTTTCGCTTATTATTTGAAAGGACTTTTCCTAAAAGTATCACCTTTCCATTAATTTCCTTGATGGATCATTACTTTGAAACGCGTTATTTCCAATACAGCGGTATCTCGACTTTGGTTAGCTCAACACGGATATTTCTTCTCCCTCTTTACCAAGCGATAGAAAATCGAAATCCATAAATATAAAGAAAATCTATCCGTTGAAGCGGAGGTGGCACGCAAAGCTGATCACGTACTAAAAGAATATTATCAGACGTGTTTTGAAACGGATGTTAGTGAGTTGGTCGATTCGTGCAGGTGAAAGTGAAGGGTCGACGCGTCGAAAGAGATCATTGAAAACATCGCCACAATAGAATCTTAGGTTTCAGAACCCAATTCTCCATAAATACTGATGACATTTCGCATGTCGGTTCATTCGAAAAAGTGTCAAACTTTTGGAGGAAGTACATTTTAATAAAAATATACTTTAGTTACAAGGCAGATAAAAAACATGAGGAAGTTATGAAGAAATTTAACGTAAGGAATAATAAATTTATTTTTTACAACTATCATTTTTATCATTGGTGCACAATAAAGAAAAAAAAAAATTTTAAACCAAAATCTTGCTTTAAACAAAATTTGAAGAAATAATTTTCTGGAAACCGGCATTAAAATCACATATTTGCAAATAGTAATGATGCCACTGGTGTTGCCGCTCTACAGGCCAGACCGTTTGACCAAACTTGACTGATGTGTAATTTGGAGGGTAGAAATGTGCACATCAAAGAGATTTTTTTTGAAATCTTAATTATTATTAATTAAAAAATAGGCTAAATTTTAATGTTTTTCTACTATAATGTCAGAAAGCATTACAGTAGAAAGGCAACTTTGAAAACACAAAACCAAACCATTTGCTGTGAAATTAATCTTTTCGACGAGATCAAATTTTGTGCCCTAAATATTTTTTTCTATTTTTAATTCATTTTTATGGAAATATTACCAGCGTATTTTACACGATAAATCGGCATTATTGAAGTGACTTTAGCTAACCAAGTGATTGTAATTTTAATTCGTAAATTTAATAACCAAATTATTAACAGTTATTGAAATATCATGATTTGGGGCACGTTTTGTTCTGCATAAAACGTTTCGTTCAAATACTAATGCATTTTCTCTTATCATTCCTTTTTCTGTTGTTGTGTGTGCATAAATAATTCTTTTCCTGACTTTTTGTGATAATTAATTCTTCGAACCTGTTATATTGTCAGCGGAATTAAAGTTGAATGATAGAATTATATAAATACAAATAATAAGACTGCGACTCAGCTGATTGTTGACATTTGTCAGTGTTTAATACAACAAAACCAAAGTAAAAATAGCAGAAAAAAATACATTTCAGTTAGGCCTTTGAGATTTTTTTTTCTTCTACAAGATACGCATGTTCAATTCGCTATTCATTAAAAACAGGAATACCACATTTTCCTCAAATTGTTTGTCCCAAAGTATAGCTAGAAATGTGTTCAATAAGATATCATCCCTTTGCCTTTTTGACAGCACTTGACAGCACTGATAAACATAATTGATTGTATGAAACATATTTGATATTTCTGGTATGAAAAATACTTGATATATTTGAAAAAGAGTACCGTTATAAAATGATCAATTAAATCATTTCAATAAAAAAAACAAAAAAAATGAAGTAAATAAGTGATCGTTACTATATTACCTCTAATTTTCATATTTATGTACAATATTTCATAATATAAAAAGAAAACTAAAAATATAATGCTTGAAATATGACATTTCTGTTCCGTTCAACTTATAGACGAATTTTAAATTTGTTCGCTTGTTGTGCAGAAACAAAGCACAGGAGATACACTTTCTGCTATACACAATAGTGATTGATATATTTAGAATGAAACTAAATGTCAGACGTATCAAATATATATTTTACATCGAGTGGTATACATAAAATTCCAATATCACCCATTGGAGATCGTGATAACTAATGAGTTAATCATTGGTGATCAGTATACATCGCTTGTTCAAATGAAAGTGTTTAATAAACAGTGAAAATTTTCCAAGTAAAGTTTTTGTAACTTAAAAAAAATGCATCCGCTTTTAATAACTCAACCCGTTTTAAATGCTCTCAAAAACTAAAATCCGAGAAGAAGCTTGTGTAGTTTCTTTTCCCAAATGTGTTGTCAAACCACGTCATTCTTCCGCTTCTTAATAAGGTTTTAGTTTATTTATATTAACGTCTCATTTTTTAAAGCAACAATCAGGCAATTTTGGGACGGATCTCGTCATTTTGAACCGCGGGCACACGACGAGGACGACACCTGAGCTGGCACTCCTCTCCAAACTTCCACATCGGTGGGAGTACGTTTGACCCCGACGGATTTAACTTAGCACTAGGCACGCTTACACGACGACTCTTACGTGGAATCGGGTCTCGAACCTGAAACTCTCTGGTTCCGAAACCAAGACCTTACCACCAGGCCACCACGGCCCTCCAGCAAAGAGAGATAGCATTCCTTCCGGAGGACACCGACAGTTGTAAAAATTTAAGGGGTGACTGCGGCCAGGCTGCAACCTTTACTAAGAAATCGCGTGTTCGTACCCAAAAGTAATTTCTTACCGTTTTGTTTACTTGATTTTTAAAGGCAAAAGGCAGTTTATAAATTCTCTGCTTGAACAAGTTCCTTCCTTTCTCGTGTTCCCTTTTTTTCCCTCTCACCTTCCCGAGGCCCCACATTGTCTGACATGTGAGTTGGCCAACTTGCCATCGGGCAAGCTGGTCAGTCCATCACTGTGCCTAGTTGTCTCACATTCAGAACCGTGGGCAGTCGTTCTTGAAAGGAAAGGAAAGAAAGAACTTTATTCTACCAATTTCTTTGGTGAAATAATACGACCATGCATCTAAAAAGCGCTGTTAAAAATACAATGAAGAAAAAAGAAACAAAAGGGAATACCGTAATGCACAGGCATATGAAAAGGACACATTTTTCTTCCATAAAGTTAATCCTCTTGCTCTTGCCTTGGGTTAAATAAAGTATATTTGTATGCAAAATATATTTAAACGTAAGCACGTGTATTTGTATACAAAGATAAATTCCGACTAATGCGAATCCATCTTACAGCTTTGCATACACCGAAACCATCTGGATATCAGTATATTACATAGAGCGAGTGTAGAAAATATTCATACAAGAGTGGTTCTACAGAAATTTATTCAAAAACCATAATTAATAAATTATGGTTTTTCAAATCGAGATGCAAGCTGCCATAGTTTTACTAAATACGCGGAAAACTGGTTATTCATTGATGCTAAAAAAGTGTTCATACACACTTGAATTGCGTATACTCTAGTAATTCGAAACAACAAGTAAATAATCAGATCACAAGTTCGTTATTACTGGAATATCCTGAAAATTATTTTTTTGTATGGTGAAATGCAATGAAGTTCACTGTTAAAATTGTATTCTAACATTTACAGTTTTTTTAAAAGAACAAAAAGTACTTACAATTCGTAAGAGTGCGGTTACCAAAAATTGTTTAAGAGTAAGCATAAACTGCGCATTGTAAAAGTGCAAGTTTTAAACTTAGAGCAAGTGCAAACAATTAATCTCATACTTTCTGGTGTAGCGAGATTATTTAAGTACTAAATTATAAACAAACTTGTAGCCCATTTGAATGGTTTGACGTCACAAGTTCACTTTATAAAAATGTGGAACATGAACTCCCACTTAGAAGAGTTTGTAAATAATCCATTAATTGTTGGTAATTGATTTATACACACACACAGATTTTTCGAATAAGCCTTGTGCAGGCAGGCTGGTTCAACATGAAGACTATTTGCATGGAATTCTTTTTTGAAGCAAATAGCTGATTTTAGGGCTAGAAGGTTGAATTATAGAACGTTTTGCTTGAAATGATAGCGATGAGTTTCGAGAACATTCTCTCCCCCGTTTTCATCAGTAAAACGATTAAGTGATGCTAGAGAACATTCGAAAGGAATTGGTGTTATTTCTAGAATTTCTTTCTCAACACAAGCATTTGGAATATCTGGCAGAATGGTGCAAAGAGATATATGTCTTTCGCTAGTATTGAGATACGATTAGTTATTAAAAATAGGTGCATTTCTTTAAGTTACAAAACTTTACTTGGAAAATTTTCACTGTTTAATAGACACTTTCATTAGAACAAGCGATGTATATTGATCACTAATACAAAAATGGTTAACTCATTATCTGTCACGATCTCCAATGGAGGATTTTGGAATTTTATGTATACCAATCGATTCCAGAAATATATTTAATATGCTTGACATTTAGTTTCATTCTAAATATATCAATAAATATTGTGTGTAGCAGAAAGTGTATCTCCTGAGTTTTGTTTATTTACAGCAAGCGAACAAATTTAAAATTCGTCTATAAGTTGAACGGAACAGAAATGTCATATTTCAAGCATTATATTTTTAGTTTTCTTTTTATATTATAATGAAATATTGTACATAAATATGAAAATTAGAGGTAATATAGTAACGAACGGTAATATAGTTTATTTATTCAATCTTTTGTTTTTTATTGAAATTATTTTAAATACATTTTTAGAAAGAAAGGTACATTTTTAGCAATATGTTTAGTCTGCGAGCATATCTCGAAAAGGCTTTGACCTAGACAAATTAAATTCTATGTATGAACTGAATACTAAATTTGTAAATTTTTGCCAAATTTTGAAAGAAAGCTTATTTGAAAAAGTCTATCTGTCCGGCTATTCGAATGCAAATGAACAGGATAATACAAGACATAAAGGGCTAGATTGTTACATGGATTTGTCATCTAAAATGTAAAGATGCATAGATTTTGTAAAATGGGAAATACATGGAACACGACAAATCCACTAAACCATCTGGACCTCATTTCTAATGGATGTAAATACAATGACTTTAACTATTTAATTCGAATGACTACAATATCAATGTCTGCGACTCTTTCAGTCTATCGAGAAAAAGACGTCCAAGACAATTTCCGGGTACTTTAGTATTAACCCCTGCGAGGAATTTATCGTCAAAATATGTATCCGGGTCTTAATGAGCAAAGGAAATGAATCAGAAATCCAAGAGATAATCACAAATGATGAACTAACTGCAACTGTTGATTCTTCTGAATATTCCGATTGCAAGAGCTGAAATATTTAGTTGGATATAATGCACATAAACTTGATCGTTTGTACTGTGTTATGATCAGCCCAACTAGACAGATATAATAAACAAAATAAATCACTTTGATTTTATTCTTTTACAAAAAAAAAAAGCTAAAAAACGAAGAAAGTTATGTTTAAAGTAAAATAATAGAGATAAGATGTAGCATAATTTTTATTTGAAATATATTATCTAAACATATTTTATGTATGTTTTAAATATTTCTTTATTATTTTCCAATTTTTAGTCTTTAATTTATTTCCTAATTCATTATTATAATTAGAATAGAATCTAAAAACCATTTTTTTCTCGAAGTCATTACTGTTTGGTATCACTAATATTGAAAGAAAACTTAATTAAATCAATCGATCTATTGATTTTGATTAGTAAGTTCTGAAAACATTTTATTAGTCCAGTATCATCGAGAATATTGCTAGTACACCAGGGTTTAGTTATATTAATGTCCCGTTTTAAAGCAACACTCGGGCTATTTTAGAACAGAATTCGTTACTTTGAACCACGATCAGATGACGAGGACGACACCTAAGATGACACCTCCTTTCCGAACTTCCACACCAAACCAGTGGGTGGTCGTTTGGACCCCACGAATTTAACGTGCACGGTGGAGAATTCTTCGGTGGAATCGAGTCTCGAACTTGAAACTCTGCCGTTCCGAAGCCGAGATCTTACCACCAGGCCACCGAAGCCCACCTAGTACCCCTGGAATAAAGTGAAAAAAAAATCGATGACAATATTCCGCGTTTATAACGTCCCTGAAATGAAAGTTTACCGAAGATACATTTCGAATGATTTTCGTGACTTCACGTTTAAACAGAACAACTGTGGATGGCAGTTACGGGTTTGAATTATGACATGGAGTGAGACAAATCCTCCCATCAAAACGGAGAGGAAAAAAAGTACCTTCTCTCTTTCATCTTCAAAAGAAGGAAATGCCATACATGTGCAAGAAGGAAATCATTCGCGGACAAGTTAAAGATAAGACAAAATAGGTCTATGGTATCTGAGTAATAATTTTAATAAGTCAAAATTCTGACAAATCAGTGTCTAAATTCGAACCTAGCCAAACACTGATTTGCCTGTATTTTCTCTTTCCGAGATTGTGTCTGGAAAACATCAAATTCTTACAATTTCATTTCTTTTAGTTATATTGTTCCGTTTAGCAGCAATATTAAGGTTATTTTGGACAGACCTTGAAATGTTTGACATCTGAGCTGACACATTTCCGTTCTACACTAACGGTTCCGTTCGGACTCATCTAACACGCACCAGACTCGATTACACGGCAGCACTTCGGTGGAATCAGGTCTCGAACTTGAAAATTTTTTCTATCCACGAAGCGGAGGCCACCGCGATCAGCGAATTCCTAAAAAATAAATATTTCTGCCATGTTTTCTACGGAAAGAGGAAAATATTCCAAGGTATATCATCTGTAATAAAGTCTGCATTTATCATTAAGAATTCGCTTATAACATTCATTAGAATACAGAAACCGATGTCATATTATGAATTAATTTTAATAATATGAAATGGCACGCTATTGGCTTCAGTTCGCTTCCTTTTCACGCACTTTTATTTAACCCGAATAGATTCGTATTTGTAAATATTCCTTCACTTCCCGATGTGCTAGAACTCAGACGTTTCCAGCACACCGGAAGCTTATTTTGATATTTTTAGGATCCGTCAGTTAACTGATTATTTCATTCAATTTTAATTGCATGCGAACACCGATGATTGGTTGTAAATTTCAGAAAAACGATTTCGAGATAATATTCTGTACTGAAAATCAAAAATTGAAAATAATTAAAATTATTTATTCGATTTATTATAATAATCATAAAACTGCTTTTGCTAATTTTTTTAATCTTCTTTTTTATAGTTGATTCAGTAGAATGGGAAGATACTGGACAACCCTCCTAATTGTCTTGCTCTGCCTTTTGTGCATGATGAATGTGAAGGGGGCCGCGACTTATCCCAATGCCATCTCCACTCTCGTCCAAGCGGCCTTTGACCCCGTCTACTGGCTGACCACCTTCCACCACATGGATCTCAGTCGCCAAGTTCGATCCCGGTGGCTCAGACTTTTGCCCGATTTTCTGACCGGCCAGCTCCGATTAAGACCTGCCCATTGGCGGACTCATTCGGAAAATTCCATTTCTTTTCATGGATAGAACGACAGTTTTTGAAGAGGTATGAAATGAAACTGATGGCACGCTCTAAACTCTCTTAAAGAGATATGTTTAAACATAAACAATAGAATCTTTGCACTTAAACTTCTGCGAGAACTGATAATCTTTTTAATTTTGCGGCAACCTCATCTTCATCAATATTTATGACCGGAACAAGGATTGGGGCATATCGAGATTTGTTTAATCTGCATACATGATTATGCAAAGCGCTTCAGCCATTAATTAAAAAAGGATTAAAAATAAAATAGATTCGTTAAAATCCTTTACCTTTATAATTTTCAGCGAAAAGCTAATAAATATTATCAATGTATTATTTTATCGGCACTTTTAATATCGAAAAATTTGTAAGATATAATTATAGCAGAGGCAGACATTTCTAGATATGAAATTTAAAGTAAGTTAACAAAAATTCGCTTGCAAAGTTTTAAATAATATAATTGGAAAACAGAACATTTCTTAGAA
>JAPMOR010023663.1:759795-930017 GCA_026543865.1 Argiope aurantia
ATATAATATATTAGAGAGGCCTAATAAATGATTAATAAATGAATGTTTCGCAGATTTATACCGAAATATCCATCAATATTTTAATGATTATCTGGAAAGAAAATAATTAATACAGCAACATAATTAAATAACAATTGGAAGAATCCTGCGCAACTGTTCAGATGCAGGTTTCGTTTTATTCCACAAATTGCAATATCTTTTTTCGACATCTCTCAAGCGAGCCGAGTCTTGTATGATGTCAAGTTCCCTCGGACATCAATTCAGGGGTGTTTTTTTTTCGTACAGAATACTTATTCTAAGAATAATATGTCTGAAGTGGGAGTGTTTTCAGAAATTTCACGGTCGGAAAATTCAAATACTTATATATTCATCGTTTATTATGGACATTTTTAAAATGTTTTTAATCATAAATGTTATCTTACATTTAAAAATATTATATGCATGGGAAAATAAATGAATGTTACACTTTAAAATTAAATTTGTCATTTCATTTTTTAAATTATTATTCATTATTTCTTCTTATAACTTATGCTCAATTTTAAAAAAAATTTGGACAAAATTTTGGAAAATTTTTCCTGTACCCTAAAAAAATTTCTCAGATCCCTAAGAGCTTATTTGATAATTCGACTCCAGGAAAAAAACACTCTCGAAATAGAAAGATGGACGCCACTTCTCTTTCGGTTAATAATAATATTCTAATCATATAATACAGCTAATCAACTTGCAATTTATTGAGAGCATATGATTTTGACATAACTATTTTTTTCAATTTTTTAATATAATTTTTATATTTTAGAAAGTTTCTGAAAGTGACTGCTTTTGAAATTATTTTCTTGGCGCTTCCATTCATGTTTAGCTCCCCCTACGTTTTGTTTGCTTCATTCATTTACTTTTTTATCTCTCTCTCTCTCCTCTTTTTCTTTGTTTATGTAAGGGTAAAAAAATATGGCGAAGTATCTTGTCGCCTGCTGAGCACAATTTGAAGCCGAACCACAGATAGTGAGTTATGAAGCGACCACCTGCAACGCCTGTTTGGAAAACTGCTGTTGCATCGTTTGAGAGTCTGAATGCTTGTTGTTAAACAGAATGTGAGAAAATCATTTATCATATACATGGAAAAATTATTTGAAATTGAGATTGTTTCACAAGTTTTGGGTGTGATATTATTATGCTGAATCACCCCTTCGGTTTACCAAACATAACCTCTTGTGATTTCTTTTGGTTTCATAAAAGCAAATTGTGACTGGCAGAGACATGTTTGTATTCGAACAAGGTGGAGAATATAAAACTTGAAATATCGAGACAGCTGAAGAGCCTCACTTCTGAAAACATCCAGGAAGGCTGCTTTTAACATTCTCGGTGAAGAAATATTCAATTATGAAAGTAACATAAAAAAAATCCACCTTAAAATTTGGAAAAATCTTTACCTCCTGAGAGAGAGCGAGAAAAAGCAACAAAATGTTTTTTAAATGCTGTTAGGCAGTGGAAACGATTACGCAACAAGGCATACGACCAATGGTTCTATAACCGTTCCACAATCCGTCCGGATTCGCGTATACAAGAAGCAGTGAGCTAAAATCGATATATAATCTCTTGTCTGATTAGAACCAGTCAATGAAGGGAAAGAGAACACAAACACATACTCGATTCTTAGCACTCGGAAGTAAGCTGGAAAATTGAAGGCAGAATATTCAAATCTGTTTATTGTTTATACCAGTCTGAAAATCCATCAACTCATTTACAGCTGAAGTGTAAAATGCCTTGTTTTGTGCAATTTTTTCTCTTGGGAGTTTTGATGCCTGAAAACATCCTTATGTTGACAAACTTTTGACAGGAATCTCTGTTGCTTCTAGTAATAAATACTACTAAAGAATGGCTATCAATTTGAACTTTAAAAGGGTCCATCTCTAGCGGTCATCCTGTCTATCATTTATTCTGGAACAAACGGATTCTTGTTTATACACTTTCAGGTAGACGGGTCTTCCTGTCACTTACACCTCATCGCTCTGAATTCGATGTCGGAAGAAACTTGCGTACAACCCAAACTGACCCACATTTTCCTAGGACTGTTGACGCTTGTTGCTCGGATGCGAAGGTTGGTGGAGACCCCCCGCCACCTTGACCTTCTTCCCGCCTCGCCTCGTTGAGCTCAATGGGTTGTCCTTGGCGAATTTTAGCCTTCTGGGAAATCCCGCCAACGAACATGTAGTTGAAATTCGAAGGAACAATTATTGCAACAAAATTCAAAAATTACAAGGTTCTTCCAAAATTGTAACAAGATTCTGCATTCAGTTGGAAATATAATCCATTGCTTACCCGCCGCTCAAATCCCGTAGACTTTTCATTACATAGCATTAACCCTTTCAATAGGTTTTTTTCTCTCCAAATTTAAGATAATTTAGGGCTCAAATGGGTAAACTAAAATATAGATAGTTATATTCTGCTAAAATAAAAACAAAAATTAACTAAAGGTGCAATTTTGGAGGTGGAACAGTTGTCTCTTAAATGGGTTCTCAGATGTCTTTTTAAATGGGAAGCGTATCCCATTGGGGTTGTAGTGCCCTATAAAATACAGTGGATACGGGAAAAAAATTGCACTCACATAAGAATGTAGTCGCAGAAAACCATTGGGATATGCGCTTCCATAAATTCCCCACTTACTTATATCTCTTTGGGTGATTTAAGAATATAAGCGAGATAACTGGAACTTTCTGTTTTTGCAAGATGTCTTTTTTTTTTCTCCTTAAGAATGGAAAATAATTATCCTTCTTTTTTGCATAATTAATCCTACTAATTGATCTTCTAACTAACTGGGTTTTTTTAATTCTTCCATTTGTGTAATAAAATACTTCATCACTACTCTAGACCTACAGAACATTAAAATATTTGAACTGTAGAAAAGTTCAAATAATTTTTTTAAATAACGTGTCCGTATTAATAAAATTGCAATTTATTATATATTTTTTAATGAAACAAAGTATTAGCAAAGAGGATGATCAAAAGATTTGATGATCATCTTAATTTTAATTTTAATTTTTTAATTTTTTAATTAAAATTTATTTTATATATTTTTTAATTAAACAAAGTATTAGCAAAGAGGATCATCAAAAGATTTGACTTTAAGAAATGGTTGAATCTCTAAGTATCTTCGAATTTTGCTGGAAAATTTTAAACGCAGTAATTCAGAAACGCAGCGAGCTACAGACAGGAAACATTCGATTAAACTTTAGACGAAATCCATCCACCAGAAGTCTATCTGTTTGCCTGTCGGCGTGTTTGCGAGCAAATTAATTCAATCAGCTAGAGTAATGGCCTTGGATTTAAATAATTCCGGACCCAATCTTTCAAAAAGTTGGTCTTCGTGAATTGACTCAAAACCATAACAATCTAGAACAGTAAAATTCAGTCTGCAATCTTATCATCATGATTCTATCCAGGCTACAGAAAGAATTCTCCACGACTCTAAGAAACACAAAAACAAGACATATTGCGAAAATATGAGAAACCAGTCTCAGTGGAAATAATAACAAACAAAGTATATTTTAACCAAAGTATATTTAAATAAACCAATAAACAAAGTATATTTTATTTTTATATTTGAATGCACTTTTAAATTAATTTTTCACACTTTCTGATTTGCTTTGAATCTTTTTAACAATTTCATTGTACCATTCGAATTCTGTTTCATTTTTTTAAAAAGCGAAAACTCATTGTTCAGTTTAAGTAAGGAATGAATAAAATGCATAAAAATATGTGTTCCTTGTGGGTCAAATATGGCTTAAGCTTTTCCAATTTCTTTTTAAATGAATATTTAATTCTATACAATTTTTTGCTCATTTAACGTCATTTAAATAATAAATATTATGCCGCAAATTTTGAAAATTTAGCATATATTTTTAAAAATTAACAAAAATAATGTGCGAGACCTTCATTACAAAAAAATAAAAGGATAATTATTTAAAATACTCTCCGCATGAATAATATAAGGGGAAATTTTTGACTTAAAATGCTGTGCATACGAAATATTTCGAAATGGCGATGATGTCATAAAAGTCCACTTTGAGAAAATATTAAAATTATATTTCAAATATCTGTTGAAAAATAGAAAAAGATTATATTAATCAAACGAATTCATACCGAAAACAATTTTTTTTTTCAAGAGTCGGTTGGTAATCTGTGAACAATATTAGAAGAAAATAATGCTGAATGAACCGAATGCTGCTCATTTTTTTTTATCCTTTTTATCAAAATTTCGATTTTCATCAGAAAAATAATTTTAGTATATATAAAGCAGGCAAATAATTTACATTATGCAATAAAGAAAATTCGAGTCCAGGTTTGTAAAGTAATTTTGTACAAGTAAAGTAATTTTTTTTAAAACAGGACAATTCCGTTGTGTTTTCGAAGAAAACATCAGGTTAGTTTACTGTAATTCTGTTTCTTTTCTTTTTCCCATCCTTTTTTTTTAAGAAGCTAAACGACATCTGTATTTCATTACCGTAACGGCCACGTGACCCGCTTAGTACAACAAATTGAAAGCAACTCGCCAAGGGAGCCGGTGTTTGCTTACGGCAACCTACAAACAAAAGCACAAATTCATTTTGAAGAGTTTGAAAAAATTTGGCTGTTCGAAAGTGGCAACAGGATGTGAGATGCCGTTTACGGTGTCAAAATTATTTCATGTTGCTCATTTCTTTCAGACGCCTTCGATTACAAGTTGGGTCGGATAAATCTGAGGTAAGACGATATTTCTTGTAAATTAAAATAAAAAATGATTAATTGATAGGATTATTAACAGATTAAAAATTAATTTCTCTTTTACAGATATGTATCAATTAATTTATCACCTTTTTATAGAAATAAATTTGTATATTTTTGACGATAAATAATTTTTATCATGTAAAAGGTAGATATATCATTCATAACAATTTCTTAAAAGTCAATATTTTTTTGCAGTTCTTATTGTCATCGCAATTCTGTAATTTTTTCCATAAAAAGGTATTAAAAGGTTTGGTTCATTTGCAGTTAATAATATTACAATAAAAATGCAATTTACAAAAAAAAAAAAAAATGCAAATGAAGAAAAATTTGATTTAAAAATGAATTCAATAAGAGAAAGAATTATTAATCTAAAAAACCAAATAAAAATTATATATAATATTTACTAATTTGAATTGATAAATGAACTGTAAGTAATTTTGAAAACACTCACTTATTTTAAAATACCGATTTTGATAAACAAAGAAATTCTAGTAGAGAAAAACAGTATTATAGTATTTGAATTAAAGCAACTGTATAATAAAGCTATTAAATAATGACTCATTTCACAACTAATTCGTTTAATACTTTTTAAAAAGTAGGAAATACCTGTTGCTTTTTGGATCGAATTCATTTCACAGGAACGAAGTCACTTAAAAAATTATTCTCCGAATACAGATATATTGAACTGACGAAAGCAATTAAAAAATGCATATCCTTACATCAAATAAACTTAAACGTGTGTGTTTGTGTGTTAGCACTCTACAGACCAGGCCGTTTGACCTTGAGTTACCAGGTTTGGCACACATATACTTTAGAGGGGAAGAATGCGCACTTCGGAGTGATTTTTTTAGAAGTTTTTAAAAAAGCCAAATTTTGACTTTTTTACCGAGAAAACCTTCGAAAATATTACTATAAAAATTATTTTTACATCATCTTAAAAATTAGTTTTCCGCTTGTAAAAAGATTGAGAATTTACTAACTCTGTTGTCAATCTGATGGATTAAAATCTCTCAAAATTATTCCTGTTTCAGACTTAGATAGCTACGATGAGTTATACACGTGAAATTTCTGGATTTTTTCAAAAATCCAGAACTAATCAAACTAGTTATAACTAATATAACTTATCAAATAAGTTAAGCTAAGTTATAACTAGTTATAACTAATCAAAATAGTTAAATAAGTCCCCATAGTAAAAGGTACGTTCAACGTAATTCCGTTAAAGTTCTCTTTCCCCATAAATAATCAAAATATTATTTTTCTATTAATAATTATATCATGCAAATATTATGATATATCCAACAATTCTATCAAATTTCATGATGTTAGAGCTTTATGCGATCGTCTAAATTAATTTCGATTAATTTTATTCTTTCCTTAAACTTACAAATTACAATAATTATTCCAAATTATGATGTGGAGGTACATCATAATTTGGAATAATTTGTAATTGTCACACCGCGGAACTCCGAAACATCACGACGTTGCTCTCGAAATTCAAAAAACATTATCTTTTCAATGATACGTATTATTTTAAATTTTTCTTTAATTTAAAAAAATGCATGTTTCTTGGCAGTATATTTCACACAAATTAAAATAAAGTTTAATCTGCAAGAGCACGCTATGTTTGTGGGAAAAAAGTTAGCTTCTGTTCAACTTGTTGCCATTGCGCTCGATGGTCAGTAAAATAGGCTTAAATTAAAAGACTCTCACTTAGATCAAATCTAGAGAAGTGTAATTTTTAGCTCGCATCTGTAAAAAAATAAACATGATATTTTCTTGAAAAATAAATGCAAGGAAAAAGGTTGACTCTACTAATTTAATGATTCTATGTTATTTTAGCCATTACATGGTTTAATATATATACAGGGTGGTCGCTCAGCCGAATAGCCTTTAATATTAAACATGTACCTGGAAAAACAATCCAAATGAAGTGAAGAATACTGTTTTAAGCAGTTTGAGCCAATAAATGCTCTTATGTATGAAGAATTTTGTACTTTTATATAGAACATCGTTCTGTAAATGATATTTAGTATTATATTCTAGAAAAGTAACATTTTAAATAAAGAGAAAGATCCACTTTATTGCGACTAAAACTGAGTGAGTTATGAAAGTTTGAATATTACTATTTCATAAAAACGCTCGACATTGGTCGCCTCAGTGTCAGTGAAGATATGCTATTCATTGTCCGGAGTTTCCTCAAGGCTAACGAGTCTAAAATTATGAAGTTTCTGATGGTCCTAAATAATGATATTCAAAATTTTATAATTCGGTCAGATTTAATCACAGAAGATATAAAGGTCGTCTTTTTTTTTTTTTTTTTCAAAAGTTAGAGTGTCAGGAACATTTAATTGAATATGATTCCTTAGGATTTCAGGACTGTATAAAAATTGGCCTCCATAATTTTTTAGAAGACATTTATTGACTGAAACAAAATAAAATATTAATTACGTGATTTAAATCCTTTTGATAGTAAAACTAAAAAGTGAATTTTATAATGAATCAAAGAAATTATTAATGAATAAATTTTTGATACTTTTGATATATAAATTGTAAAAAAATATTCTGTATTGTGCATAAAATTTCAATGCTAAATATTTATGCTTTATGTACTTATATTTTTAAAAACACATCTTTTCTTAAATTTTGGTTTTGGTTTCATGAAAAATGTTTTGCATTCATTGAAGTTTAATCACTTCCTTTTCACTTTAAAGTTTAGATTGTACAGGAACTGAGCAAAAATTAGAAAGATACACGATACTATGAACAGAAGGACATAAAGTTTCTATAAGAGTACGAGTTCTATGACTACCAAATTGAAATGAAGCTTAAAAATTACTTTAATGAAGAAACCAATAATAGACCAAATAACATAAGATATTCAAAATTTATCGATCATTAATCCCGGCAAACCAGCTGGTGGCCAAAGACGGATAGTAATAAATAAATCTCTAGATTCATTAAGGGGGAGGCAGAATTACTTTGATTTTGTTTTTTCAGCATAATCGGAAAAGTGATTTAGAAAGAAACCTGGATATTGTTGGCAAACAAGTTTCAATAACAATTTTACCATTCATTACTTTTTTTTTGTAGCTTTAACCTCTTAATCGTTTTTGGTTTTAGACTCATTCAAAGTGAATAAATTTTTTATATAATTACGCCGCTCATTTTCTATATTCTACATGATTTATTGCATTTTATTTTAATATATTGTACAAGTACCCCTTTTAGATATTTCATAAAATAATGGCATATTTTTATTTTCCAAAAACGCGGGTCTTTTCAGCAGAGAAACTGAAAATAAAATAAAGTTTAGTTACATTAGCGTTCCGTTTTAAAGCAACACTAGGGCTATTTTGGGACGAACCTCGTCATTTTGAACCGCGTTCAGATGACGAGGGCGATACTTCACCTAGCATCCCTTCTCCAAACTTCCACAACATAACGGGGGAGCGCGTTTGACCCCGACGGATTTCGATTACAATTTTAGTTCTGAGTCAAATTTTTCTTCAATCGGTTTGGAAAAATCTCAACTAAAACACAAGTTAGATTTTCGGATACTAGTAACCCATGTTAGAGATTAATCGCCAAAAACCTCACGACAAATTCAATAAAAATGCTAAATTCTCACCAAAGATTAATATTTCGTGACTATTGTGCGCCAAAACCATGAAAAGCGTTCTCTGGGATAATACATTTATTAGATAGTAAGCGAGAAATTTTTGGGTAAGACCAGTCCCACTGGTTTTTCTTTGAGTAATCAACTGCCCCTTTAAATTTGGTTTATATAATAGAGAAATATATTCCTGTTTCTGAGAGCTTATTTTTTTGTTTATGAAGAATATGAATAACGACACTCACACATGTTTTTGAAATCGATATCACTTGTCGGCTTACTTGAACTAGGATGAAGAAATGTTAAATTTAGAAAATAAAAATCGAAAGCAATTTCTACATTTCTCTACACATATCGTCAAAAAAAAAAAAAAAAAAAAAAAAAATCGATCTCCCAATTTGCAAATGTTTCTTTATCTTTTCTAAAAGCCCTTCGTGTTATTGTGAGTGTCTGGCCAGTCTCACCCACTTGGTTTCAAAACTACGTAAGTGAAAAAACGAACATTTTTCTGGCAAAATAAACAACCTGCGTCAGTATTTTGTGGCTCTACATTATGAAACTTTTCTTTTAGTGAGTGAGTCAATTGAGTTTCACATTTCATCAGATTTCTTAACAAGTTAAGGATTTATTCAATTTTAATATTTGAGAATATTTATGTGTTTCTGTTTATCTCCAGGCTGTCCAGCATCCAGGTTTATACACAACAGTACTGGAAGCAAATGTTCGGTTGATAAATATTCTAATAAATAAGTGAAAGTAATGAAACACATTGGAGCCTGAGTTATTATACTACTTTAAATGTTAATATTCTCCTAATATTTTTCATTCATAGAATTACTGAGATATTAATAACTAATAACTGTGATATTAATAACTATTTAAAATGTTCCTTATGAACATTAATTCAAAGAACTGGCTTTCAAAAGTTAAAATAATATTTTTCAATTTTTTTTTTTTTTTTTTCTTTGTCTTGTTAGAATTCAAGTCAATGGGTGATTCGTCGTCTCAAAAATGAGCTGTGCTGCAAAAATATTTATAAAGAAAACGCATTTTCAAAAATTCCATATAATCCATAAGTAGCTTAAAATTTTGATTATCAAAATAAGATACGAAATGTATCGATACCAATCATCGCCATTTCTATTACATTTCCCACTTTTTTTCTGAATTTTGAAATTTTTTTCTAAAGGATGCCGTAAATCATTCATACCATCAACAATTCTGGCATCATCTCCACGAAATAAATCATTCTTTTTACACTATAACAATAAAACCCATCATGTTTGGAATAAATTTGTTTGTAAAATTTTCATTTGGTTTTCCTGCTTCGAGACATTTTTGAACGATGTTCAAATCCAGCATAGAAAAACTTGTATTCAATTTTCCACTCAGAAAAAAATTGCGAAAATATAATGTTTTTTAGATCTGCAACGTTTTACACGCCATAATAATTGATCTCCCTTTATAAAAATTTTCACCTTGATCTCCCTTTATAAAAATTTTCATCTGATTAACATATTAGAATATTTTCTACATACTTTTTTTTATGAAGAACGACCCCCAATAAAAGAAAAAAAGAATATTCAATAAAACAAATGCTTCCATCTGAGCAACAAGTAGCGAAACCGAAATTCATAAACAACCGCTGAAAGAAAGGAAGAAAAAAAGAGCGAAAGATATGGGGGGGGGGAGGGAGGAATTGCATATTTGTTATCCATCAATTCAAAAGAAATGGACGACTTGTTCCCACATGCGTTTCCGTTGCTTTTTGATTTATTTTCCATCTTCTCTTCGTTCTTTTATCGTTTTGTTTTATTATGGGCCATCGGAAACAAAGAAAGAGCCTCGGAATTCTCCAAGTGGGAAAGTCAGATTAAAAAAACAAAATGCAATTTCTAGGAATCCTAATAAACGAACCACCACTGGAATATGTTTTATTAAAGCGTCATTCTAGATTTCTATCAAATTTTGGAATTTTTTTAAAGGATTAGATATCTGAATATTCGTTTGTTTATCAAATGTGAGGTGGCGAAATACGTAGTAGCATCAAGTTTTATGGGTGAATTTTATACGAAAATTATAGATCCCATTCTAATTTTAGATCTTATCCATCAATGAATGGATGTATATAAATTCATAAGACAAATACAACTAACAAGAAAAGGAATTTTGGTATTTAGTCTTGACCACAAAACCGAAAATTCTGAAATAAATCGGCCGAGAGGACAGGTCCAAAATACATATGCAATGCACTTCGCTTCATTTGTGATGTCAAATGCAAAACGTATCGCACTGTTCATGCGTACTAGATAGTTGAAGGAATAAGGTTGCTCTTACGAAACAGCTTTACCAGTACTTCCAGATTATGAATTGTTTAGCCGCCAATGATAAATAATTCACAGAGCCGTTTTGAGTTAGTTTTTTTAGTTTAGTTATATTAACGTCCCGTTGTAAAGCAACACTAGGACTACTTTGGACGGATCGCGTAATTTTAAACCACGGTCAGATGACAAGGACGACACCTGATCTGGCACCCCCTCTCCACACCACACCAACGGGAGGACGTTTGGCCCTTACGGATTTAACGTGCAACAGACCCCCTTACATGACGGCTCTTCGGTGGAATTGGGTCTCGAACCTGAAAGCCTACGGCTCAAGAGCCGTACCACCAGGCCACCGCAGCCCTCCGAGCTGTTTTTGAATATCCATTAATTCTATCGAGTCCGTAAATATGATAAATTAATGAATGCAATAGAAGACAAATGAAAGTGTTTCTAAACGCAAACGATTATCTGAAAATCAATTGCATAAAAATTCGTAATTTTAAATGGCAGCATCTGTCGATTGAAAAAGAAAATCAATCAAGAAATGTTTTTAATTTCACTCAAGATTAGAAGACATTATGAGAAACAAATGTCTGAAAAGTAATGCCTCGTGTTTAATATCCTTCGAATTTCTCAAAGGATTTTGTCTAACTTATTAGAAGAAACGTTTTTCTGTCAAATCAATCCTGCTGTAGGATTATTTGGGCATATTAAATTGCTCAATATGTTTGTTCTGTCTACAACATTTCTCTGTCAAATTTCAAAGCATATTTTTACCTTGTCTTATTTCAATTCGTCTTTTGATCCATTTAATTCTTCCGAATCAAAATAAGCGTGAAACTAAAATTCTAATACTAATGGCAGTCATTTTTTTAATCTATTATTTCATTATTTAGTGGATTTATTCTGCTTGTTCTTATAGCATATTCTGCTTGTTGCATATTTTTCGAAACCAAAATTTTTGAAGGAGTTTTTATCTTGCTCTTGAATTGGAGTTAGTTGAATCGTTTCGGAATTATTTGCTGCCTAACAAAATCTTGTATGATTCTTTCATTAACTTTTAGACATGCAAACCACTGTCTGCAAAAATTGTATTTAAATTTATGCTTATTGAAATGATAATAATATTTCAAATTTAAATAATGAAGTGTATCTAATATATACTCTAATATTAAAAATAAATTTTTTAAATATTTTTTTCAAATAATCGATGTTTATTATACTTTTATTCATAAGTATATTGTTGTAACAACTCATCCTGAATATGCTATTTTAGTAATTTTATCATCATTAGTATCATTAATTTCTCTTATGTTATTAATAAGTACTCTCATAATACAGGGTTCACCATAAACTTGTGCAAACTTCAAAAAATCATAATAAAAAAGTATTTCTAACAATATTGCGTTTTGTGGGAATATGTTCAGAGAACCTTTGGACTTTTTTTCAATTCAAAAAATATTTAAAAAGCGACCAATAGATAATTCTGACACGTCAAACTGAGAAGGTTTAAGCAAATCCGGAAAACTGAGCACAACTTAGCACTGGGTATTTTATTTTAAAGGAAAAGACGTTCAACAGAACAGCAACCACAATGCATAGAGCAAGTGGGGCACGTAACTAAGCTTAGTACAACTTAGCGTGGTATGTCAGTGTCGATATCATCTTTCAAATCTACCAAAGTGGCTGGGGAGCCCAGCTTGATGCGAGATTTTAGGTATCCCCACAACGGAATGTCCTTTGGAGTAAGGTCTGGCGATCATGAAGGCCACTTAATCTTACATCCTTGGCTTATCAGTTGGTTCTCAGAGATTGCGTCGAGGAGAAACGTCTTGATGGAAGAGCAACGTGAAACGGGGCACTTTCCTACATGAAAGTGATAGCAAATCACACACTTCTTTGCTACAAAGCTGACAGTTGTCTTACTAAAGCGTAAGATACTGTTCTGCTTAAACAGAACAAGTTTTCCAATCCGATAAAGGCCAACACTATTAAAAAAAAAAAAAAAAGAAAGGTCCCAGACTGAAACTACACCAAACAGTCACACGTGGAGAAAGTAGTAGTTTGACCGTATACTCATGATGGTTTGATGTCACCCAGATATGACTGTTTTGAAGATTTGACGTCATCATTTAAGAAAAATGCGGGTTTATCTACCCACATGATGTTCAACAACCACTGTGGGTCACGTTTCATTTGTGTAAGCGCACCTATTGCAAAGACTTGTCTTGCATCGGAATCTACTGCAATAATTGGTGAAGTGTCTGTATGCCATACGGATGCAATTTCCAAGATGCCGTGCCGAATGTATTGGATCCCCGTCACTCTCTCAGCTTCACGTGCACAGCCACTCCCCGTTGATGTCTCGACTGCCAAATTTTCCATGAACAAGGACGCGGTCCGCACTGACGGATGGTCTGACACTTGATAGATGATCCTCCAAATCCCCATTCCCCCAAAACGGCATATTAACGGCTTTTATTCCTTTCACCGTACTGAACTTTCGCAATGCTTTCATTGTGGATTCATCATTCCTATAGAAAAGTTTAACCCCATTAGCACTAGAAAAGTGAATGCCACTATGTCATCAGAAATACCTCAACAATGAATAAAAATAAAATGCACTATACTTGTAATAAAATTCATATTTACTTAAAGCATTTCAATCTGTGCGCCATGCTTTGACGATTTTCGAAAAAATTGTTTTCCACTTTTCCATGCGCAATAAAAATCCTGTTTCAAATTTTCTTTTTATTTATAATATTTCAAATTTTCAATGCGTGCCCACCAGATTGAGTATCACTACATTCTATGTTTCATTCAACGCAACTCTTCAATTTTTATGATAAATGAAAAGAGGGGGCACATTAGTCTCGACAATGGAATGCAATTGACCTCCGGCGGGAGGGATTGCAGGACGTTCGAATCATTTTGCTTTTTCTCGGATACGGCTAGAGATCGTCGACCCACTTCCTCCACAACACCTGCTCTTCCTTCCTAAACATATTACAGATTCAGTTTTCTCCGGTGTCGGTCCTTCGTCAAGACTGAAATATTCCGAGTGCGAATTTAGGTAAGTAGGGATTTTGTTTAACGAAATTTTTAACATGAGAACGTTCATAAGCTGGGTTATTATCTGTCAAGTGCACAGGCGTGAACCGAGCATTTATTGGTCCCATCCACGCGCCACCTCAATCAGATGCGGTAGACAGGATGAATCCAATAAGACTGGGGCAAGCATCGTTTAGCTTCAAGTCATTCATAATAATTAATTTTAATAAAATTCAATTAAATATTATTATTCATTCAGTACTCATAAGTTTCTTTTATCCAGATACTGATTCTAATATTTGTCTGTTGAAAATTTGCTAAGATATTTGACAAAAAAGGTTTCCCACGCCACCGGAGGAACGGAAAAACCCAGAAAATATATAAATCGACAGAAAAAACCCCGGAAACATGCAAGAAAATTTGAAAAATTTCATGAAAATCGGAAAAATACAGGGAATTTTAAGTTTCTTAGTTATTTTTTCCCATCCAGAAAAGGCCGATTTAAAGATTGTAAGAATAAAAGAACGTAGTCATAACTTCCGAAAAAGAAACAATACCATTCGCTATTGTGTCATGCAAACACACGCCCCTTTTCTACTCGCTTCCCTTTTTTTCTCTGTATAGATCAGTTAGTTTCGATTTGCGAGACAGTTGATCTTTTCCCATGAGATTCCCAAATTGTAGCTAATGAGCACGCGCAAGACTTCTGCAACTGCGTGAAAAAATAGAATACATTTCACTGGCCGAAACATTCAATCTGTGAAAGCAGCGCGGTGGTGTTTAGTCTACTGTATTTGAATATATTGAATGGTTTGTTTATTATCTGAGAAACTGTCCGCTTATTCAAAGTAGCAATGAACAATGAACTGCTCAAAATCCGCATTGAATCGAATGGGAGGTAGAAAAAAGATCAATCCTGATTTTGTTGAATGGTTCGAGAAGTCCGCAAAATCCATTTATGACGTATTTCTCGTTTTGTAAGAAGATAATAGACCTAAGTAATATAGGAAAACAGACACTTACTAGTCATGCCAAAAGAGGAAAAGTTTCTATCTTTTTTCTAAGTTCAAAAGACTCATCATTGATGTTGAACTTGGTATCTAAAAGGAATACGGGAAAAGATGACAAGTAAAATACAAAAATGCCAAATTCAATGTCCGAAAATAAACCGATGTCGAACTTTTTAGAACAATCATTTAAAGTTTAATTTTTATGAGCATTAAAACTAAGAGCATCACATTCATTTTCTAATGTATTCAATGATATATGGAAATATTTTCATTTATGCTCACTGAAAATGAAATAGCGAAAAAAAATGCACGTTAGACCGTATGGAAATGACGTACCTATTGATGCCCAAGTACTTAAATTTACCAAAATGAATAAATAAAAAAAAATTATAAAATAGTAAAGCAAAAAAGTAACTAGCACATATATGTTATGCGCATATTTCCTCGTATCTTGAATATACGTACTAAAAAAAGACAAGGAATTTTTTTTCCCTGTTTTGAATGGCAACCCTGTGCTCTCTCTCTCTCTCTTTTATTTTACTAACAACCAAAAGGTTGTTCAGTATTTGAGTCTGTTTTACGAGAGTCTTGGTATTTAATTGCACTAAGTTCTAATTCAAGAAAAACTATGGTGAATTTTCATTCCACTTTTTAGCACATAGATATTAACAATTTTGAATTTGATTCGAATTTAACAAAATTCTCCATTTTCTGGATCTTTTTTAACATTTACAAGGTATTTTAATTATATGAAAAATGAATTAATCGAACAGGGTCTCAATAATTTATAAAGGTCTAACATTGAATAAAGATAGCATATGCAAAATAATATTTAATAAAATAAAATAATTAAATTAAAAAAAATTGTAAAAAGTTTTCAGAGGCATATCATGTTAAATAAAACGAATATATGGTCTTATAATGGAAGCTGTATAATATGAATGTAGAAATTTAATTAAAACAACTTTATAAAAGAAATTTTTCTGAAATCCAGAATAATTAATAAAATAAATATTCTATATTTTTGCTCAAAATCGAATTTTTAGCATAATTATTTATCAAATTTGTTTTGAGCCTGGGGCTAATAAATTCGGGTGAACAAACAAAAATTTAGAATAAAGGAAACATACGTTGTTGTTGTTTTTTTATTCTTTTAAGAAGGCTGGAGAAAAGTTTTTGGAAATATATGATAATAAATAAATATATTCTTTTATGCAATCCTTCTATATATATATAAATCTAATTTAAATCTTTATTAATTTTTTATCTTAATTCAGCTCATATTAACTTCAATGTAAAATGTTCTCTTATTTCCTAATTCAATTTCACCTTCTTTATTTAATTAATTCTACATGAGCACTTTAAAACTACTTTAATCAGCAAGTTCGCACGCTCCGAGTGAAGGAATAAAAATTTGCCATGCTTGACAAATTCTTTTTAAAGATATCTATATATCCCATTCCTCAATCGACCCTATCAGAATCTCATAGTATAAACTCATTGAAGAAAAATATTTTCGTCTCTTTTGCTTTTGTGTCTTGCTGTAGACTAACGTATCATGGCGCTTCTTTCTTATACATAAATTATGCCTTCCGGGATGAAATAAAGCGAAGTTTTAAAATTCGTCTTCTCTCTTCAGCCACGCTACTGCTTATAAAAGTATGTTTTCACATATATATTTAGAATTAGAAACTATTGCATTTTATTCAAAAACAAATCAAATCTTGAATTTTAACTTTTCTTCATTTTTAGGAATGTATTCGTATCTTCAAGTACTTTTTTGCATAGAATATATTACAAACTAATACTCCCACTCCCTCACCCCTAAAAAATGAGTTTTCCCACATTAATTACATGCATCAGCCAAATAACTATTTTAATCATTGCTTTGTTAAGAAACTTTTTCTCTTAAAATTTAAAAGCACATGGAATTGTATAATTTGCCTTATAAAGAATAGCAGAAAGAAAAATGAAAGAAGAAAAGTATTACGTTCCTCGATTGCATTGTTATAATACTGAATGTAGAATCCGAAAAATTTAGATATTTTATTTAACAAGCTTGGTGCAACTTATATACGTTATTTTAGTGTGATGCTAAAATAAACGCAGATATTTGATTGTTAATTAATCCTAATTTACAATCACACAACTTACTTCATTGATGTATAGTGAATTCTCATAATTCGGAAAAAACAAAGCAATTCTTTTAGGCATTATGTTATAAAAGAATATCTATGAGTTAATAAATTTACATGAACCAAATCAATAAATTTACATGAAAACAAAGAATTGTCACAATGAAATAAGCATAATAAATTAGAAAAACTTACAAGTTCTTTGTTGAGGAAATAACAAGTAAATGAATAAAATGGCGATTCCTTTCCGGGAATTCCAAATCTTGTAAAACAATCCTATCGCCCTATTCATCACACAATCGAGCACTTCTAAATAACAGCAGTTGAAACGAAAATGCTGTATGTGTGACGGTCACGTGATTAAGCAAATTAAAACTAGTTGATGCCAACCAATTAAAACTAATCGTAACAAAATGCAGTTGAATACGATTTCAGATAGAAAATGCGTCTGAAAAGACGATTATTATAAAATAATGAAATTTTTTCCAACTAATCTACACAATATTTTAACTTTCACTGAATATCCAAAATTTTTTATGAGACATTGTGTCTTAATTTCCTTAAAATGATTGTTTTCGATAGTAAAAAAAATAGTTTCTTGTATTTTATTTAACTAGTAAAATAGTATCTAAAATCTTTTTATTTTTATTATTTTCTATATTTTAGTCTTGGATATTTTTCATTATTTATGGCTAGAAATATTATGGAATTTGGAAATTATATTTCTAAAAATAATTGCTTTATAGCATCACCATTAATGCATTTGTTTTTAATTTTAAAGTTCTAAAATTATTTAGAAATTCTATTGTCAGAGGAAATCAAAAGTGCACAGAATTTCATAATTGAAGTGAATGAAAAATCGATTATAATATTTATTCCTTTCAAATGTGAATATTAAGAATGTTAAGTAAAATTATTAAAAAATTCATATTTAGTGGGAACAATACTTTCTTTAATCATTAAGAAAATATTCAAGCATTAAATAAGTATGCATAAATGTCATTTTAAAATTCAGAAATAATGTTGAAATATCATTGAAATGAAATGGAATAGTGTACTATATGCAGTCAAAAATGGAGAAAATATTTGGTGTTTTTCAAAATCATTTTTCGTAAGAAATGGATGCTCTTCCATTTGCCATTATCTGTTTTCGAAAAATATAATGTTACATCTTGACGTCTTAGATTTTAAGCCCTTTTAGTAAGTTATCTAGTTACTCAAAGATTTATCTGTTTAGTTAATTTTTATCTTTCCAGATATCTTACAGATCTGTGGATAAGGTAATGAGAAGACTGAATTCAATTTTGCTCTAAAATTTAAAATAAAGATTTTTTTTTTCTAAAACAATCTTTTATTAGAATATTAAAACCCAATAAAAGAGTCAGACAACAAAAGCTGTTCACTTAGGAAATAAATGCCTAACAAATCAAATTCCTAAATTTTCAGTAGAAATTTTAATGATTAGAAATGTTTAATAATTCTAATTAATTTTGAATATTTCTATTTTCACGGAAATATACTTTATGAAAGAATTTCTATAACTCCATGCATTAATGAAAGTAAGTTGAACTTTTTTTTATTTATCTTCAATTTTTAATTATTTATATATTTCATTGTAATTTTTATGGAATTTGGGTATTTATTTCATATCGAACTCATTACTAAAATTCGCATCTTAGTTTATTAAAATTTTAATTAAAATGAATCTGTTAACTAATAAATAAAATCTGAAAATATCATTTTTTTCATCGAGAACATGCAAGTATAGAAAATTTCAGATCTGTAATACATCAAGAAGAAATTGCAAAAGCGTTTCAAAATTTCATTCAATTAATGAAATCAAATGTTCGGAAAATTTATTTAATAGTAGTAAATTTGATTAAAAAATGTTTTACAAAACTCAAAATATTTTTATATTATTGAATTATAATAGAAAATATTCATATTATTGAACTTAGAAAATAATTAAATGTAAAAAGTCTTACTTTTTGGTGTATATATAAAGGTATTCTAAAATCTTTTTCTTAAAATTTATTATATTGTTTCTTTTCTTAGGCTCGTCATCAAAATGTCCCCATTAATAAGAAGAGCTCCAGTTCTCCTGGTATTATTCTTGCTCTGCTCTCAGAGCTTTGCTTCCGAATCGCCTGAATCAACCCCTCGTCGCCAGAAGAGGGGGATTATGAAGATGATGATGCACATCATGTGGGATCCCGTCCGACTCATTAGATACTGGTACGCATACGATGTGACCAAAGAGATCGCTAAGAGTTGGCGTAAAATTCTGCCTACAATGATGCTGCTACCTTTCAACCCCAATCTGGCAGACACGCCAGGAATTGCCAAATATGTACATCCAACCCATGGACTGAGAGCCACCAAGTATCACAAAAATACTAAACAGTTCGCCTACCCGGCAGTATCCAGTGGAGAGACCTATTCAGCAAGCCAGTTTTCGAAAGACTATTTAATAACTGCCCCTGCATTGAAGAACACATTTTCTCACTTCAAACCAGAATCTGGTACTTTTTTCGAAGGATCTCACAAACATTCAGAATCCTCGAATTTGGATTCGATTCCTCTAATATTTCGCCATTATAACTCAGGACAGCAAATAAGCGGCGACGGCTCTCGGAATGTTCATGTCTCTTCGTTTCCAGTCATAGCCAAGCAGGTGGATGGTCGCAATGAACAGCCTCACATCATTTTGAAACCTGTTCCGGAGAGCTTCTTCCAGAATGATCCGTCATCCTCGATCCAAACCTCAGACAGTCAGGAGGTTGTACTTTCTGGAGAACATATCGAGATGAAGCCAGTGTCTTTCCCGTTTAAAATGGATCTCTCTGATAGCAGCAGAGAGCGCATCATCTTTAAAGCCATGCCCGTGCCTATCGGAACAGTTCATGACGTCTCAAAAGAAAAGATGGAGAGCGATGTTGTGCCATCTCCTTCCAATAGTGCCAGCAAACGAACCCAAAACAAATATTTTTCAGATTACACCAGCTTCCAAGCCGATCCTAATTCTCAATTACAATATGAGGATGGCGGGCATGCACCATCAACTAAGCATGTGATTCATACAGGCCATCAAGAGCTACACATCGTCTTGCACCCGATTCCCGTAAGTAATATTGGTCCATCTAATGGTGGTCAGGCCCTACATTTCGTTCCTGTTAGTTTTAACAACACCGAATCTGTCAATGGTGGTTTTACTTTTGTGTTGCCAGAGGCTCCTAAGACGTTGGATCTTAGTCAGAGACAAAGTTCTTCTCCTCCAAATTATGACGAAGAATTTTATCCCTCTAATAACAGTTCTAGCAAAATTGACAAGAACAATTATAGCCACGAGGAAGATGAAATTGCAGTGTCGTCTGAAAAATCCGATAGCAAGTCATCCCAAGTTACTTGGATTCGGAAACAAGATCCCAAAACAGACAGACGTACAGATACGAAATCTTTCGACAATGATTCCGAAGGCAGTGTCCCCCGAATAAGTTCTATGAATTTCCAGGATGTCAAGGATCAGGCCAAAACACCGTTAAGACTGAATGGACAATCTATCGACCTAGACCAACTGAAGGAAGATTTGAGGCACGGGACGCCGGTACTGATTCCATTTCAAAAGAAAACTATATTTTCATCTCCACAAGCCAGCGAAAATTCATATTTCAGTCTGCCAAGAAACTACGACGGTATGATGGATGACAAATCGAAAGAAGCTCCTCAAGCCTCTGATGAAAGAACAATTTCTCAAATCAATTCAGCAGAGCAATATGGAGCAAGAAATTCAACGCAAAGACTTTTGTTTTTCTTCAAAAGACCATAGCAAATAATAGATTAGCAATATTTCAGTCTCTCATGCCATTTAAAAATGGTGTTAAATATTGCGAAAAGTGTGGTTCCTAAGCAAATTGAATTGTTTGATCCTATGTAGAGCATCGTTTCAGAATCACCTGTTATAACCCCTAATTCTGAGCCCCAAAATTCATTTCAATCCTTTCTGTGTAAATGGCACCATTCGTTGCGCCGATTTCTTAAAGTTGCACCGAATTAGGAATGCTCACCAAAATTCTTGATAGCTCCAAATCTAGTTTGTTCAGATTGCATTTTTATATACATATCTATTATCTCAGTATAAAGACATTAAAAAAATATGGGGATACAAGATTTTATCATAATTTATAAATATACAAATGGAACAAGAAAGTATTTCACAGTTTGATAATTGCAAAGAAAGTTAATATATTAATGCAATTGTGATTGCAATTTAAAATAAATCAAGTCAGAAAATCTGCTTAGAAAAATATTGGGATACTGTCTAAAAAAATTAAGAATAAACTATGAACTTACTTATGTCTATTGGGTTGTATCTTATGTAGTTAAAGTATATTGGGTGGTCCTTGCACTTTATGACCTTTCGTGATCTATTTGGATTGGATTTGATTAATTTTGCTTAAAATGATCTGCTGATTTTAAACCACTCTTCGATCAGATATTTTCTTATCTTCTGCTTGTCAGAAATAATATCATGTTCGTTGTTTTTTTTACAGCAAATAATTCCACATTTGTTCAGTGGGATCAAAGTCTGGATCTTAATCACACAATGACAATGACAGAGGACCCTTAGTATCAGCAGTATGTTTTGGATCATTATCCTGGTTCAATTTAAAATGTCTTAAGATTTCCAAGTTGCTCGCACTTGGCTGTAAATTTCGCTTTCGAGAAAGCCAAGGTAGAAATATTTATTCATTGTACCCACTTTATCGAAGTTCCGCACACCAGAGCTTGCCATGCAACCAGACTAATTAGTTGGCACATCCATATTTTACAGTCGGAAGCAAATTTTTGATATGCAATGAATATTTGGTATGCATCTTTCTATTTCGCCATCCGATCCAAAATGCGACATTTGTTTTCATCCACAAAAATAACATTTTCCCAAAATTCTCTGTAGGCTTCTTTACGCACATTTGAGCAAATGCTAGCCTAGTCTTTTGCTTTGCTAATGCGGGGTTTTCTCCGAGGTACTCTGCCGTGAGGCTTAAGTTTTCTTAAAACAGTTCTGATAGTTCAGGATTTATTGATTTCCGGAATCTTTTTTAACATTTTAGAATCTTTAGAATTTTTTTCATTTCACAATCCACTTCTTTTCACGTTCAGTCAATGCCCTTAGCACTCTGATCTTTGCTGATTTGAAACACTATTTTCAGAGCTAAAAATAACATAAAAGCAATAGATTTACTGAGCTTCAAGTTTTGTTCTATGTAACAAGCGCATTTTCCGTTTTCTATTTGGTAATTACCAAATTTTGCACATCATCTTTGTTTCTCGCCATTGTTTTATTCGCCACTTTTCTGCTAACACTTTGAGTCTAAACATATAATCTAGAAAGAGTGGCAGTAAATTGAATTTTATTGATCGATCTGTTACATATTTCTTAAATTTTTTATTTCAAAAGTTCCCCAATACTTTATTTGACAACTGTTTGTGTTTAGATTATATTTAAAAGGCTAGAACAAATTATATTTCTTAAATAGTAAGAAAATTTTTCTTAACAAAATATACCAAACGTTTAAATATTTCTCGATTAATTTTGTTTTTGTTGTAATGAGATTAATATTTTTATAAAAACATACCGCGCATTCTAAGTGTCTCAATACTTTTTTTGAGTGACTATATGTACTGGTACATTTTTTATATTTTCATTTAGATAGTTTTACGAGCTCAGGGTAAAAATATATGTGTTTAGATTATGGTTGTCAATTTCATGTATGACGAATATTGGAAAATTATTCATGGAAAACTGGATTTTCCTTTTATGTTGAATACTTAAAATAAAATATTTCCAATTAAAATGTTTATTATTTTGCATAGCACTTTATCTTTGATGGAAATCGCAAACTGAAAGATATATAAAAAGTTAAATTCCTTTTAATCCTTTATTTATCGAATTATTTTATAATCCATTTTTCACATTTATTTTTGAACCATTTATTAAGTTTTGGCACAGAATAAACCTACAAAGAACCAAAAAATTTTTAATTTATTAAAATAATTTAATTGATTAAGTTAACAATAAAAGATTTTTAATGTTACTTTTAGATGAGATCTACTGCTTTCTATTGGAAATACGTTCTTCATCTTCTTTCAAATACTGTTAGAAAAAATAGTCATAATTTGATGATATCAACTGGATTTAAACTTTACTTTAAATGACCGTCGATAAATAAAGAGTTAATGTCTTCAATTCAAATGCAAAGTAAATTATAAGTAGAAAATTAAAGTAAAAAAAAAGCGTTATAGCTTTTTAATATTCATTTAAAAGTTCTCGATCTTAAAAAAGGAAATTCATAAAAATAATTATAAGCAATACAAATTTTCACTGTATGCTCCAAACATTTATTTCAAACCAAAATTACTGAAAAATTTATAGCGTTTTATAAGATAAAATTTTCAAAAGCTTTGACTAAATAACTAATATTTTAGAAGATATGGCTTGATTTTATACATCGTCATGTACGAAAAGAAAACATTATAATTCTCAAACAATCTGGCTCCCAGATTTTGATAAATTTTCAAGTTTCCGATCTCACTGTTCCCGAAAAAGACATTTTTCTCTGCAAGTATATTCATGAATTTGTTAAATAAAAAAAATAAAAAAACAACCTCAGTAAGCTAAACGGATGAATTCTGTTACTAAAATATACTAAAATGATATTAAAATTTTAATATTTAACAACTTTCATATATAATTCATGTAAGTGAAATCTTTCTCTGTCTTTTTACATTTAAACCGTCCCTGTATTTTTACTTTTTTACTGCGTATCGTATTAAAATGATGGATATTTACACAAAGAAACATGGTAAAATAAAAACAAAGGTCAACACATCTAAATTTGGAAAATTATAGAAAAGAAATGGCAAATAAAATGAAATACACACAATTTCACATCAGGAAGAATAAAGAACAAAAAATGTCGGAATTAATCTATGATAAGTGATCCATTTTTTTCACGCCAAAAGAAGCGCCAAATTCTACAAACGCATGCGCAGTAAGGAAAAAAAAAAAAAAAAAAGACAATGCAGCGGCTTTTTGTTTCTCTGTCGGAACAATTACTTGTCATCGACCCTTATAACTGGCCGAGTGTAAACTGGCCAGTTATAAGACGGTCAGGCATTATAACTTCTGGCATTATCATCAGAATTGAAAATCTGTCGCTGTTCCTGCATGCATGAAATCAATGTGATCGTGGCATCGGAATTATGAACCAGTGTTACATTTTGGGCCCAACAAGTAGAGGGTGCACTATCATGTCGAATTAGCCTGATGAATACATCGTTTTCATACGCTTGTTAGATGGCGATTCTCATAAAAGCCAGGTGATAGCAAAAACTCTTACATTGATTATAATAAACCTCTAAATTATTTCTGGATTTCCTAAAAAAATCCTTGCTTTCACATATGCATCTAATTTATTTACGGAATACAAAAGGTTTGGTGCATGCTCAATTCCTTGACCATAAAACCTGTCACTGGAAGAACATCTGCTGATTGTTTATTACCATATCAACTATTCACGATAAAAACATTTGGAGATCATTCATTTATCTACCTTTCCTTTTCCAAGTTTTCACCATGCACCACTCAAAATAAACCAGCAGGACTTTCTTATTATACGATTCATTTTGAGTGAAGTTTCCTCAACAGAGTCGAGTACGCATTATGATCCAATTTCCTTTGATCGACAGCTGCCGAAAAAACATAGAAATCTAAATTTGATATCTAGAGGACAAATTAAATTTCATTTTGCTGAATGGCTGCTTTCTTGAGTTAACGCACAAACTGTCGAGTTCATAAATTTAATCTCACCTTACATCCATCCACATATGCCTTATTTATTTGATCTGATTGTCACTATTTGACTAAATGCTGTGTCACTGAATATCGGAGTGACTTTTTTCTTTATACTCTTTCCAGAATAAATTTAGTTTTACTATAGTATGCTTCGTGTTTATTAGTATAATAAAAAGAGCAAAATGAGTATTGTTTTTTTTTTTTTTTTTTTTTTGAAATTCCTTTTGGTCACGCATTTTCCGAAAAAAGTTTTAGTCAAGTAGAAAAATATTTTTGTCTCCTGTAATAAGTTTCTTTTTCACTTCAAAAATGTATATTTTCAAAATTTATTTCAAAATTAAGACTCTTCTTTACCTTTCCAAAATCGGATATTTTTGTAGCTCACTAGTAATTTGTAGACCAATGGTTTATTAACAAATTATTTGAAGAGCAGTTCCTAAAAGGGAGGGGATGCATAGATGAGTCCAAAAAATTCTATTCCAAAAAACTGGAAATGGAAGGCTTTGTTTTAAATCGGACTTAATGTCATTTAGCAAGAGGTGGATATTTCTTGCTGTCTTCTTAAAAAGACAAGAAAGGGCATCTAATTTCTGTCCTTAAGATATTGACGGAGAGTATTTGATGAACTAAATAATTCCAAATGTGTAAAAGGAACTTCAAAATTTTAATAATCTCTCCGTCGTTTCTCTCTCTTTACTGCTCAAGCGCTTCTAATTTGATGCACCACATCCGCATAACATATGATATTACAATGCAATTTGATTTCGAGCTTGAACTCCTCGGTAAAAGAAAAGATAAAATGAAAAAAAAATCTTATGATAATATTATCTAAAACATTGAAGGAAAAGGTCAGTTAAGTTTTGTACTCGTCACAAATTGAAGAATTCTTGCGTCCAACGACCCCATGAAATGCAACAAACTATACTAAATACGCCTATCTAATTTGCCCTTTCGAAATAACAGACCCTGCAGAACTATTCACAAATACTAAGAATCACCAGCAGAAACACTGAAATTTTTTTGTCTACAAAGTGCAATGACACATATTTGCATATGACTCTTTCTTGTATTTTTAAACAAATTCTCATTAATTTAAACTTTTATTATTAATAATAATAATAGATATACATTTATGACTATAGAACTTTTTTCAGAATATAGCACACAAATTATGTCATAGCATAAAATTTCACTGAGAGCCTTACAAAACGAAAATTGGAAATTTTGATAACTTCGTTTTTTGTCGTTATACAAATGGGTGACATTTCACATTTTAACTCTTGGCAAAACTTTCCTGATCAAGGCGATAACAGCGTATCATAATTTTATTCCAATTCTTCATTGCATTTAAAGAAAAGCTAATATTTGAATAGTGACATACTTTTATTTGATTTATATTTAACTTAATAAAAATTTTCTCCTGCATTTCTTGCACATATTTATCTGTCTCCACGTAACATGTTTTGCAAAATGAAAAAATCATACTGAAATGAGATTCATCAAAGGTTGATTTCCTTTTTATTAAGTATCAAGTAAACGCGCCAAATATTAAAGTACAAATTCTATTCAAGGAATGGGTGTTAAAGAAGGAAACAAAAAACGATGCAATAATTTTGATCTAACAACAAATCTCTAAAACCATAAATTGTGAAACAAAATTATTTTTCTCAAAATTCAGTCCAAATTGTTTATATTGTCAACTATGCTATTTGTCGGTTTGAACGGCGCCCAAATGCACCAAGAAAAAATTTCGCCACATTTGCGATTTAAGTCATCACGTTATATAGCAAAATATTTGCACATTGAAAAGTTCCCAAAATGAATAATAATGCACTTGGATATAATTTTATAATTCAGGGAAATGCTTTAATGGCCACCATTAAGACCAAAATGTGTTTCAAATAATATTACATGAAAGGAAGAATATTATATAATAAGAAAAAGGACCAATACAACACAAATGATGTTCTAAGAAAAGAAAGTTCAAAGGGGAAATCAGTGATTCGTTTACTTGCATCATCAATAATAATGTAAAAAAACATCGAATATCAAATCGATGTTTTCAGCATCAGAAAACAGATATAAAACGAATGAAGAAATCGGCAGCTTTATTCTTTAAGGAAATACGTATCAATTTTTACTACACAATTAATATTATCATTTTGTTGGATATACCGAATTTCCATCCATAAACAAAAAGATAAATGTCCTCTTTAAAAATATTACTTTCGTTTTAAGGATATTAACTTTTGAAGCAAATAATTCCTTAATTTGTTATTGTTGTTGCTTATCCTCAAAAGATCTGACGTATGTCAGATCAGCTCCACCAGGTTTTTGACCACCAATAAATCTACAATAATAAAGAGATGAGATGTTAAGACTCCTTAGAAAGTCCGATGCAACCCAGTATGTGATCCAGTGATAACAGCATTTATTTAGTTTTTTACCACTTTCAAAAGAAAGACACTTAAGGTTGGCACTTTTTAGTCTAGTCAGAGCAAAACTGGAATAAAGCACATTTGGTTTCCAGTAGAGTGCCAAGTGATGTTACCGTGTACCATTGGTGCGCAGGTAGAATACGCAATATTAAATTGAGGTTAGATCTTTGATTTGAGTACAGTTCTTGATAAGTAAGCAAAGATCCAGTGGCCGTTTCATTCTCACAACCCTTTTTGGCCAATCTATCAAAGACCTCATTACCACTAATGTATACGTGTGACAGCATTCATTGGAGGTATATGTCCTGGTTTTCAGAGATCTTCCCCAGTTGGAGAATAACAGATAAGCTGGTTTCATCGTTTGCAGAATGCCAGCCACTAAGATGTTGTAGTGCATTGCGACTGTCCCCCTCCTTATGGGTTTGTTGACTCCCCAATTTTAACTTTTGCAACAAAATACATCTTCGATGTACACCAGTTTCATATTCTTGATAATACGCCTCACTGATCCATCATTTCTTTTTCTAGACAATATCTTCTCTATGTCATCGGCAAAAAACATTCGTAAATATTTCAAATTTTAAATTTATGGTTTCATTTGTTTTTAATGTTTGCAAACAGGATAAAAAAATACACTAAATGTTAAAGTTTAGACAAGATAACCGATGAATCCTGTTCACATTTAGCTCTGATATCAGAAAATCGATACTTCCTTGTTAGCCTATCTTTTAAATAGAAATACTTACTCTGATTTAAAATTATTATTGATTACTTGCATTTGATTCTTAAATATTATTAATGAAGAAGAGGATCATGATGTCTTATAAAAAACAATTTTATTTTTATTTGTCTACTGGTCAAAGTATATTGATGTTTTACAAACAGAAATTTCAGGAAAATAACAGTGAATTCGTATGCTTTTATACAAATTCGAGTTCATTAGATATGATATGTTTATGTATTGTACCGATTTCCACAGAAGGGTTGTTTTACATGCGTTTGATTGAATCGAACCTGTTTTCCTGTTCAGTTTTATAAAGGCGGAATTTATCAATTTTCATGCCCAACTTGATGCTCTTGAAACCCTATTTTGTATAGATATATACTATACGCAACTACACACAGCTTCCTTTTGTCGTACTGTATCTAGAACCAATTCGCTGTCATTTCACCTTTCAGGCTTTTCAGTTTTTCAGGAGGCTTTCATTTTTTAAAATGGACTAATGAAATTTCAAATAATATTTGCTAAATCGAAGAGCACAAGAAAATATAATGAATTATTCAGAATTGAAAGTTTGTGCATATTACAGAAAATATCCATGACTTAAGGATTGTCTTAGATGCTTATACGGTAAAGAAAATTCGCTGATTGAGTGGAAGATGCAGGCAAGAAATAATTAAATAAATTTCGTCCTATAAATCCGTAAGGAAAATAAAATTTAGATCATAATATTTAGCATTGTTAAAACCTCCAATTTCATTAACTTTAACTTCAACTTTCTGAACTCTTAATCTCATTGGTTGATATTCATGGAACTCCAGATTTTACAATTAGAGACGCCATTTTGAGTCAAGTTTCTGAGAGTTTGACTTGCGGAAAAACAGCGAAAGTTATCTTGGAGTGATATTTTTTTTTTTTTTTTTTGAATACAAATATTTGATTTTAGTTCTTTACTTTTTTTCGCACTTGCTAATAAACAGTGGATTTTTCTGTGCCTTCTTTAGATATCGTTTCAGATATGGAGCCCATGGACTGGGAGGATGTCTGCACCCAGGAGCCCATGGACTGGGAGGCTGTGGACACCGACGAGCCGATGGAATGGGAGGATATTCCTCTTCCTCCCCAGGTGAGTACTCCAGGTACGTCATTTTCTTCACCTCCAGTAGCAAACACTGTGGCAAATCCTAGACCAACTAGTGCTAGGAGAGTTAAGAAAGCTATGCGTAGTGCGTAGGACCAAAAGATTCCTGTATGATATAGAATTATGCGTATTTATTATCGCTCGAATAGAAAACCGTTTCGAAAAACATCCAATTTAAATAGTTGCAAAAAGCTTTGATATATCTAATGCTTCCAGTATTTAAATTCATTTGAATGAGGAATCTTTGCATAAAATTTGGCAATTACATAATATGAAAATAAACCTGATTTAAATGCTATTTGACTATAGAGTTAGGATACATCGTGCTTTTTGCTAATTATTTCTCATTATTTACCGAAATCATTTTTGCTTACTTTTAACGTTCAATACAATTTATAACTGTTTGCATTAAAAATTTTTGTTAATACTATCAGTTCTTGCTAATATTCCGAGTTAAAAATTTCTGTGATTATTTACACATGTTTGGATAAACAGAAACTTCTAAAAATGTTTTTCTTACATTTCCGTTAGATCACTAGTATATTATGGCAAGTTTAAAAGCTGGCGACTGTTAGTTTTTATGGATTGAAATGTGCCAGGTACTGTAATCTTATGCCATTGTTTTGGCGAAAAACATTCGTTTCACTGTTTACCATTATGTGTCTTGATAAATTAACCGGAATAACGGTTCTCGCCCAACACTGAAGTTGGCGCGAAACGTAGTTTAAATAGAAATTGCTAATAATTTTTAAATGAATATTGAAATTTTAAATTAAATCATATTCGTTATTTAGCAAAATCACAGTTGGGAGATTGCATTGAATAATTAAAGGAATAATGCTGATTATTTGACAGTTTGAAATCAAATGTGTTTTATCTCAAACCAGATTGAAATTCAATTACAGCACAGTGCATTGCAACGGAAATATAGCTTGGTAGCCGATTTTTTACGTTCTTTTAAATTTTGAAATATATTTTCAAAGTTTCAAAATAAAAACAGTTTTGTATTGCTTAAAATATCTTAAAAATTGCTTGGGGTTTCTATCTTGCATCATAAACGTGAAAATATATAATTTATTGCTTTTATCTGCAGATATTTATATGTGGTTATTATATGGAAACAATGTATGTGAAAATAAAATATGTAACAATTTTAAAAATTGGTGAAATTTTTGCTATATCATTCAACGGTGTCTATTATAATAGCGTTTGTTTTGTTTTGGCAAAAATACAACTTAGAGTACTTTAGCACTGCTGATGATCGGTGTTTTGGGTATTAAAGAAATAAAAATTAAGGAATTTATATGATTTTTGAAATAGCTATTCTGTTATCTTCCAGAGTAATTGTAAACACAGTTTTCAATAAGAAATCATTGAGCATTAATTTAAATTTTAAAATGGTAATTATTATGGGCAGTTTCATTCTTTTACGTAATTTTCTGATTTCACTTCTCTAATATACCCCTCACAATATTCTGAAATATTATACTTAAAGAAAGCATAATATTTAGTGTATTTATATAGAATGAAAGATATTATGAGTCAATTGAAATGCAATTCCATATTTTAAGTAATTCTTATATAGCTCGTAGCTATGATTGCCAGGCAAAAATGTTAGTTTCAAATAACAGATTTGTGCTGTCAGTTAGAAAGTGCTGAATGCCAAAGTCAGTACCAAATTGAAATCATGTTTATAGAAAGCAGCAAAATGAGGCTTTGAATTAATTCAGAAGTTGCTTGATTTCCGGTACTGGCTAACTGTATTTGGCAAGATTTGTAATACAGTCGGAATGCGTACAGAATTTCTCGTTGAGAAAAATACCGAAATATTGTTTTCTGCACTAATAATTGTCAATACTTAATTGAGTCCTTCATTTCAAATGTTCCTGCTTATAACTGTTTTCATTTTCACTATTTATCGCACATGCGACATGGTATTTATGTTCCTCGCACTGCTAAGCTAAGGCGTACTAGGTCAACGCATTGCGAAGTAATGGCTAGATTCTTATATTATCAAATTGGGCTCTGAAACATATTAATAAAAAATTTTTTTCTTTCGTAAGAAAAAAATTATTTTTACAGGAATGCTTTCAAATACTTTTTTACCGATGAAGTAGCAGTTGGGGATAAACAGAAATGCTTGCACGAGGTGTAGATTAAGTTAAAAAAATCATAATTGTATAAGGACAAATTTTAAAAAATGCGGATTATGTCACCATCTTTTATTATTATCACTTCATTTGGAACATTTACAAATAAGTTGGCGAGTACTGACATGCAGAGAAAGGAACAAATGTTTAAAAGATTGAATTCTTTTTGTGTTTTTACATCGAACGTTGCTTAAAATTACAACTATAATTTCTTTTTCTATTAGGGTTTTTTTCAGTTGTTAAAATTTTATTTCAAAATGTTAAGACTCATTCATTTTAAAAATGCTGATGCTTTATTTGGATGAAATTTTGATTTAAGATGAATAAATATTTTATTTCCCATGAACGTTTTGCAATACATTTGTTTGTCATCCAGAGTGGAAGAAAATATTAAAGCGTGTTTCTAAGAGTTGAAGGTTTTTTCCTTATTAATCTGAAATAGTGATTAAAAATAATGTTTCGAAGTCGGAAATTCTTTGCATTTCGCTGCCAAACATGCCAAGATTTCCAGTTCAAAATATATCTTTCCTTTTTTCCCTGTTTCCTGTTTCCTTTGATTGAAACTGTATAAGACACCTATGCATAATTGGTTTGTACCATACTAGACGTGAAACTTTAGGCAAGAAAATCTCAGAAGGAACTCGAATGCTTTCTGGCACTTTTGAAAATTCCTTCCTAAAATTTAGATACAGCTTTGAGTGAAAAATTTCTCCTTCGCTCATTTTTAATTCTAATTCATCTTTGATGCAAATTTAAATTTAGTTTACGTTACATTTATAACGATTCATCAACTTTTGTAAAATCTTGTGTGTGTGTATATATATATATATATCTTTTATTGTGTATGCCGCATTCTTGGAAATTGCAGAAAGAGTTTGAATACCTTATTAACGTTTGAGAAGAAATTGCCGAAAAACTTATCGATACTCTTATTCTTTCACTTTGTTTCAAAATATTTGCTCCAGAAACAAACTCTTATAATTGGAATCTATATGGCCGTTTTGCTGTATTTCAATGAAATCTGCTGTAATAATTGATTGATAGTTCCAAATATCTGCGATGAAAAAGATATTCCTTGATATAATGTTTAAAAGCGAGAGGTCGCAGTATTACCAATATTTTTTACGGTTAAAAGTACTCTTCAGCTTTTATTGTAACACCCAATGCATGGATCTCTTAATTTTCAAAAGGTTACATCTTTTCATAAAGTTAATTATCTTAACAAGATATATTAAACATGTTGAAATATAACAGATTTGATTGAAAATATACGAGGATTGGAAGTTTAAGAGCGGGGAGGGGGGATTTACATTAGAAATAATGAGAGCACTTGATTGAAATGCTTATTGTTGTCTAAAGGGCAATAGACAGACTTTTCTTGACATTTTTGATACAGAGGGAGCGGTTTGACTACTAAGATTCGTTTGGGAATACGAAGAAGTGTCCTTTTCAACTTCAGGAAAAAACCGTTTCAATACTTCTTTTGTGTAGTGTTGCATAGCTCATTATGCAATTTTTCACATACGACATTTTTACATGTATTCTGATACACTAGCACAGCGTTTGAGACAAATCTTCGTTGGAACTAATTTTTCTTAGAATCTGGTTCCGTACATTAATTCCGTTGTGCATCGTAAAGTCTATGAGTAAAATATTAATCTTCCAACCCCTTAACAATTTAGTTAAACTGTTCAGATTTTTTAAATGCATATTTTCAAAATATCCCATTTTTTGAAAGACATTTTGGCTAGTATCCAACCGTCAATTTTTCCAGCAGCATAATCAAATGTTGCTAAAACTTGACTGCGCATAGCTTTCTTTTCAAAAATAAGTAACCTGAATAGTATCCGAAAAAGCAGAGAAAAATTAGACATTGTGAAAATTTATAAGACTTGAAACCATGTATGTGCATAATAGGAAAATTTATAAAAATAGAATAATTGAATTAATGTCTGTTTGGAATACTAAAAATTTGCCAATTAAAAAATTGAGTATTCCTTCAAAGTTATTTCTAATCAAAAACATTAGAGATATAAATATCATTAGCATCTTAATTATGAGAATACAGGTCGAATTTAAGAATCTGCTTAGTATAATTCCCAAATAATGAACATTTCTATGGAGACTAATGCATAAATTAATTGTAGAAATCAGCTGTTTTTAGAAAAGCATTACCTTACCATTTTAAATGTTTGCCATGAACTCCAAATTTTATCATATAAATTTTTAAATCTCTGTCAAAGGCATTAACCTTATAAATGATTATGTCCATACATCAAGCAGCGAATATCTTTAGTGTAATAATGTTTTTTTTTTCTTCTTAAAATAAAGAAAGAAAATATTTAAGTTTAGAGACAGATAATCTATTATGACATACAACTTTAGTTTCACTCACTTGTTTTTGTAGTTTCTTGAATTATTTTGAATAATAAAATTTTTAGTAGAAAATGGTATCTGATAATATAAGACTTTTAATGTTTCTTTAATTATTTTAATTTTTAACGCATTTAAAATTTAAATAATAGAATACACAGAAAAATAAGCATAAGAAAAATATTTACAATATAAATCTTTAAAAATTATATTGGATATAACTTTGACTTTCAATTTAGAATGTAGTAGTAAATAACCAATCGTTTTGAAATAAATTATGTGATGATTGGTTCAAAAGATAGAAACAAAAATAAATTATCTTTGATTAAGGAACAATAATTTATGAGAAATTGAAACAAAGCAGATTTTCTGAGTTCTCAAGCGCTTAAATTTGTAGTACCGAATCGTCAATGTTGCATCAGCAGAATCAAAACCTGCTAGAAATTGTTTTTGCCCACAGCTATCTTTTCAAAAATAAGTATCTCGAAAAGTAAGATAACAATACATGATAAATACATTTATAATTTGAAACAATACATGCATAAACTATAAATGTTTATAAAAATCGAGTAAATGAAATAATATCTGTAAAAAATTTCGTCTTTTATTAATATTTTTGTATTCCTTCAAAGATATTCCTAATTATAATCATTAAAATTATAAATATCAGTAACCATCGTAATCATTGGGAGAATACAGATCGAATGCAAGAAACTGCAAATATGTATTATAGTATGATATTTCACAAATAATAAGGATTTCTATAAAGACTAAAACATAAATTAATTGTTGAATCAACTATTTTCAGAAAATTATTACCTTACCGTTTTGCATGAACTCCAAAGTGTATCATATTAATTTTTAAATCTCTATAAAAAACATTTGTCTTATCAACGGTTCTGTCTGTACATTCAGCAGCAGTGGAATGGAAATGGAATCTGACGACCAAAGTCGTTTAAATTATTTTTAATTGTAAAAACATTTACAATGAAGTTTAAATAAGCAGAAAAATAACCATAAAAATCTTTACAATACACACTTGAAAGAATTACACATTTGAATTTCAATTTAGAATAGAGGAAAGAAAAAGAAAAAAAAAAAAACGTTTTCACATAAAAACTCTGTAGTAACCGGAAAAAATGACAGAAAGCCAGAATATTTTATACTTTAATAAGGAAATATTTATGAGAAATTTAAGCGAGGCAGAATTGTTGAATCATTCAAACACTTAAATTTATTTATTAATTGTCAAATTACAAACTTGTGGGAAATAAAAAGCAGTTATTCATTGGTGTTAAACTTACACATTATCTTTATGAGTGGTAAAACAAAAAATAGAGGAAATATCTCTAGAACGTCTTCTTCTTTATTAATTAGTTTATTGTTAGAGTAGATGAAATAGGCTTCTGAAATAAGAAGTGAAATTTTTAAAAAAATGTCAAATTCTTTCTCAGTGTTTAAGTAGAAGGATAAAAAGCATGAGAAACTGTTTTAAACGTGTTAATACGCATGTAATTTTTGAAAATGTATATTTCTTTCAGTTTCAGATATTTAAATAACATCTCACTTAAGCGCAAATGCTTATTAATGTAGCACTATGCATTTGTATGAAATGTGAAAATATGTTTTCTTGATTGTGGAGGAGGGCTTCTAGTAATAAGGATGATAACGCACAAAGACTCATTTCAAATAATGATAGGTTCATTCAAAGGTTTTGAAGATTCTATACACGATATGCTAACCTAATACAAGACAAGGAAATGAAAATAGTAAAAGGAAATCGTGGAAATAGTACAACAAAAGAAATAAATGTTTATAATCATCCCAATTTAAGAGTAAAATGCATAATTACTTATGATTTAACACATTAGCAGAGCATAGATGATCATTCAAATATAATGTCAAGGTACCATTACAAAAACTATTTATTTAAATATTTGAATTTATATTTTCAATTACGAAGAGCGCAGCCATGAATATCGCCATGTAGGAAATTTTTAGTTTAAGGAATTTTAAGTTCCGCTTTTAATAGAATAAATAAACGTTTATGATAATTTAAGGGAAGAATAATTTTGATAGTTCAAAATATTTAGTTCATTTATTAATTTATTAATCACATGTTATTTTGCGACACGGAAGTGAACACTGAAATGAAATCTGAAATTAAATATTCTTATCTAATTTCAAGTATTCTAACCAGTATTCCAAATCTGAAACAAAATATTTTAATCATGAAACATAGGATAGATGGAAAACCAATTTTTTTAAAATAGAAAGCTGGTTTTATCAACAATATGCAGAAATGAAAGAAAAAAAAATCCCATTTTATTCAAAACTGATACAGCATGCAAAAAAATTTTTTTTAAAGTTTAATTAAGAGTTTATTTTATTTAAGAAATTACACGCGTATTAGTTCATAGAATATACTGGAGGAAAGCGCAGTTCGAAATTTCCTCAGGAAAATCTGGTTCCTACAGAGTCGCCAAGCCACATTTAGATGCATCAAATGTCGCATTCAAGAGATTAGCCATCTCTGTGTCAAATGCATAGTAAATGGAAGCAGGAAATATGATCCGTAAAAGCAAGTCTTTTAAGCTTATAGATATAAAATAATATATCAAATAATTTTCTTTTGTTGTTTCATTTGAAAAAAAAATCTATTTTGATAATTTTTGGTGCTTTAAAGTAAGCATATTAATGACTAAAGCTTGACCTTTGAGTTTAATTAGGATATTCGAACATAATTGCAATGGCATTTTTCTTTGAAATTTTTTTTTAAAAAAATAAAGCATGGAAAAGCTAAGAAGTTTTGTTCTTGATTTTATTAAAAGCGAAAGAGCACGGAAATGTTAATTCTTAATTAAGAGATAAATATGAAAGATCATCAGTGACTTTAGTTCGTGACATAAATCAGGTACTTATTGGCTTATTAATACATTCATGCGTTGAACTAGAAACACTATTATCTATAATGCAGGATCATCAACATTAAATCAGAACTATCATGGCGAATTTGTGACTAAGATTATACATGTTTTTAGGCATTGCAAATTATTTTTGACATTTTCACTGAATATTTAGCAGAATATATCTTCGAATATAATATCAAAACAGTTTATACTACTGTAAATTAAATGTTATCGAAGCAACCACTGAAGTCTAGATTGTTTCTTAAAGGATACTAGATTGTTTATTTAAAATGCCATTGGAAGGAGAAATATAAACAGTTAAAATAAAAGCTTATTCTTTTTAATCCAGCAATTGTAAAAATTAAATATATTATTATTATGAAATGTATTCATCATATCATAGCATTACATCATATCATAGACTACTTCCATTCCAATCAATAATTTGATAAATTACTACCAATTATATATCAATTGAGAGCGAAGCACTGATGACTTCAAAAGTATATAGAAAATTAGTTCTATAGATTTTCGTATAATCAAGGTGGCATATATTATTTGAAGAATCTCAGCGCAATTAAGTAGCATCTTCTAAGGACACATTTAAACATTTTTTGCTATTAAGAGCGATAGTAATATCAGAATTTCCCAATTATGTGTCTTCAAATAAAAGTGGCCGCGCTGGTCCACTCCCATTCACCAGCCACCTTCAGCGCCCCACCAGTGGCCGAGCGCCGAAGCTCTTGGAACTGGGAGGCGGAGTCCTCCGCTGTGGAAAGCGGCTCTCTGCCGGACTGGCTGCTTGGGGTTTGCCTGGTTTCCCCATGCTTTGCACGAATGTGAGCCAGTTTCCTTCCAAAGCCCTTCCAGAAAGGCACTTAGCGCACTCCAAAACCCTCTATTCGGCATCATATCTTTCCAAATTGATTGTTGAAGAGGTCAGTTAGTTAAGTATCATTCACACAACTACAATTCGCGCATTTCTGTTAAATAAAATATTAAGGGCTATATTTATTTAGGTCTGCAGGAGTGCACTAAGTTGTTGTGGATGCGTTGATCCACTCCCCCTAACGTCAACGCACGACACTTTAATTTATTGATACCCCGAATTCGTGACCAGCAGATGGAACCCGTTTCTTAGGCGTGTGCGAGGGAGGTCGAGGATTGTTCGACCTCCCGTGGCTGTCCCTGAATGTAGTGATCGGAGTGTAAGAGGACAGCCCTCGAGGAACTCTGGTAGCCGACCTCCAAGTGGTGTTCCTCGGGCAACGCTGCTACGAAATTGAGCGGCGGCTGACGGGCTACTGATATAATAAAAAATAATAAACACTAAGACAATATAAACTTTTCTTTAAAGATTGTCTTGATTTTTATAATTTAAAATTTAGAAAAAGTAAGTTCTCCTCAGACTTTAAAAATTAAGATTTAATAATCTTCTTGATGTTTATTAAGAACACTCTGAGTTTTGTCGGTCTTTTTAAAAATATCCTGTATATCAAAGGGAACAATTATTTGCTTAAATGTATTCGATATAACTTGACACCCCTTGGCAAATTCCAAGGAAATTTGTTACGAATGTTTTATAACGATTACCTGCACTAATGCAAAGTTTCCATGAAATATTTAAACAGATGAAATGAGAGTTAAAATATTTCAGATTTGCTAACCTATTTTCTGAAAACTTCTTTTCATTTTATTCCATTCTAATATTCTAAAAATTAACTATACTGAAACATCAATTTTACAAAAGTAGCATTTTTCCATAATTTAAAAAAAAATTTGTAAATTTAACTTGAACATAATTTTTTAAATACTTTTTTTGTCATGCAATACTAAATTTTATGAGATAATCGAATATATCTATCATTTCCATACGTTTATAAATGTAAAAGTTTTATTCTCTTTATTTCTACATTAAAATAAAATAATTAAAGCGCGTGTGCCAAAATTCGTCATTAAAGAATATATCACCCTTGGCATAGGAAAGGTGGAATTTATTTTAAAAAAAAGATAAAAATAAAAAAAAAAAAAAAAAAAAAACCACACTGCAAAAATTTGTGTAAAAATGACTAATATGACTATATATAAATATAGTGAAAAATATGTAATGACTATATGTAAACATGACCATATATAAAACTGACACTAAGGAATAAAAACTAAAATTTTCAATGTTTATGGCACAAGAAAACTGGATGAATGAACTCTGTAATTTTTGTCTTTATTCACTATTCGTCTCAGAATACCATTTGATTTTCTAGAAATATTAATTACAATCAATATTAGGTAAATCGTTTAGATTTAATTTCCACCAAATTTTCTGATATTAAATCCTTGTTATTTTAATTGATTTACTTAATTTCTGTTTATTAAGTACAAGCATTTTTATAATGGGTAAAATCTTCAATTACATCATATCGTTACAAAAACCTAAATATCTATATAATCAGTTTTCTAAATTTCACTAAATAGCAACTTCAGGCGATCACCAAAGGCGGCTAGTCTACAATATGGGCGAAAATATGAAGCCTTGTATAATCTATTTATAAAGAAAAACACGAAAGGCTGCATTATGCATCGAATTCTAAGTTAAGGAAGAAAGTAATTATATAAAAATGAGATATCAAAGGAGAATCAACGCTCAACTATGAATAATAATATGCGGAGAATATTGAAAGATCGAACTTAAAAATTTAATACGATGATTCTCATCGGATTAATAGTACATTACCGATTACGAATTTAATAATGTTTATGAATCTTTTTCTTGATGATGGATTGTTAAAGACTCTTTTATATGAAAGATTTACCAGTGAATGTAAGAACCTTTTAGAGTTCCACCAAAGAGTGAAAGGGCGAGATACTGAATAGTGGATCGGGTTGTCCATTGCACTACGGAAATGAGACTGACCATCTGATAAGTGAAATGGATCCACGTCCACGTCCTGTGGCATACAAGATTTCTTCACGGCTCCAAGAGAAGGGTTTAATTGGTCACTTTATTAACAGATTGATCAGTGTTTTTTCATTTCATTAAAAACATTAATGGTAGGTGCTAATTGTAAGTCTGAATGGAGGTCTTAGAGCTTCTTCGGTGAGATTGTCAACTTCTTCTTTACCCCGAGAACCAAAACGTGGCCGGCGTCCTTGCATAGGGGTAGCGCATCTTCCCCGGGATCTGAGCGTAACGGGTTCGAATCCCGGTTCGGGCATGTTTGTTCTTCATCTGTGTTCTATCTGGGAGGTGTGTGAATGTACTCCCCTGTAAAAAGGGGTTGTGCAAGCGAATATGTGAGTTTCATCTTGATATGAGCTAGAAGTCAGACTTCTGCCCTCGTGTGTTCAGGGGCCTTTACCCTCAGAAGCTACTGCACCCCCTTTCCGTGGTAACGCGGACACGACATCATAATCATTCTAAATTCTTAATGCAAAGCCTATCGGATCTTAAACTTGTGAATCAATTGCAAAAAAAGGACATTTTTGAAAAAAAAATCACGCGATTAAATATTTGCTGAAATAATTAAGATGGTTTGAATTTCAAAGCACAATGTAATCTATTATTCAAAATTGGAACAAAAAAGTGTTTTTAAAAAAATTGTCAAAATTTTCAAAAATTAAATTAATAACCTTGAAAAGATAATTTTTTGAAATTTATGATGCTATAAAAATTATTTTTCTGCTGCATTATTTTCAAAAGTTATCGCGGGAAAATGTTACATTTTTAATTAAAATTTCAAAAAAAAATCCCTCCGAGATACATATTTTCCTACATCTAAAATATATCTGTGCCAAATTTGGCAGCTCTAGATCTAGGTCAGTTCTCTAGAGCGGCAACACACAGATACACATTTTCCTTTATTATAGAAATTGTGGGCACTAAAACTTCTTAAAAAGTTGTGTATAAGAATTTGGAAACCGAGTAATATAAAAATACGTGTATTTTGCTTTTTCTTATAGACCTATAAAACAAATAAATGCAGCGGTTAGTAATATACATATACTAAAAATAGTAAGTTCTTAAATTATGTTGAATTAAATACTGTTATCCTGTCTCATTTAATATGAATTTAGATATTGTTTCGACGCTCGGAATGTTTATATGTATAATTAGTTCTCATTTCTAGAGATTTCAGATTTACACAATGTTTGAATTTTGGGTACTTGTCTATTTTAACTTCGATCAAAAAGCGACAAGAAAAAATTTCGCCAAATTGGCGATTTCAACCGTCAAACTATATAGTATGCGATTCGCACATTCAAAATTTTTTATAATAAATAATAATGCATTGAGGTATATTTTTATAACTTGGCGAATTTTTCTTGGCACCTTCCTGGTCGCTGTTAAAATAGAATAAACACTCTAAACACAGTTAAGATGTATAAACAATTTATTTCTTCTCAATCAACATATGAAAGCTTTGGGTGAAATGTACAACTGCATATTCAAATAAAATGCACGAGAGAGCAAGTCTCTCCCTTTCTCATTCAAAAATCGAAACAAAAACAATACATAAAATATGAGCAAAAAAAAAAAAAAAAAAAAAGAATCACAGCTCTAGCTGCCAAGTGAGATGACAGTTCAAATATATACAAAATAATTCAACTCACTCACATACAGTCATTAAAAACCACACATTTGAGAAGGGAACAAGTGCTTTGATCATTTCCAAAAAATAGCCGCAAATAATATACAGTGGGAGGGGTTATACATCAGACATTACATCACATGAGCTTTACCCACTTACGCAGAAGCCTCAATTGAAATCGGAGTTTTAACTGTTGAGCAGAAAAAGAAAAACAAATCCAGTAATAAAGATAAATACTGTAGTATGTAACTAATTAAAAGTTGATAGAACCACAATAAAGATTCGAATTAAAAAAATGGAATCTTAAAATAAGCAAGATAAAACGATATTTTTAAAACTAAAAATGGCAATAAATATTTTTAACATTTAGTAAATTTTATAGAAAACGATACATAATTAAAAATAAACAGTTGCTTAGATAAATAAAATAATAATTAATAATAACTATTTAAGCCAATTAATACTTTTAAGGAACCGGGTACCGCTTCGTTAATATAAACTGAAGCTTCAATATGAAGAGTGCAATTTAATGATTTACATATAAGTTTCCTAATGTTCATAAAAGAAGTGAAAATTCTGATATCTTTTTTTAAAAAAAATCTGAATTCCCAATTCAAAGTTAAGTCAAGCAACTAGAGAAAACTTCGAATGACGGCGAATTTTATTGCTTATTTTAAGACTCGGGGTTTTTTTTTTAATTTTTTTGTTTGTTTTTTATTAGCCAATTACCCTCGCTCTTGGCGACATTAGATGATTTGTATGCAATTAGGAACCAACTCCAAAAAACACATTTTCAGACCTATTTGTAAAGCATTATTTTGCCTTCTTGCAATATAAATTTTTCGGTTTGAGCTTATAAAGTAAATTAGACACATTTAACAAAATTTGAAAATATGAAATAAAAGTTCACATAATGGAAGGCCCAATTGCATGAGTTTGTCTAGCTTTAAATATGAATTTTAATGTAGTACATTTTATCATATTTCAACTTCAACAACATAATTTTTCTAATGCACATTAATTCAATACATGTGAATTTGATTTTCTGACAATAAAGCACGAAGTATAAAGCAAAAGTTAAACAAAATTTCATCCGTCTACTTAAAATTTTTTAATAAAAATTCATCAACACATTACAAGCAATTACAATAAAATTATGTAAAAATAATCCTGAGCTTCATTTCACTATGTAGAAGGATTATTCGGGCATCATTTTGTAATTAAAAATAACCAAATGAATGAAAATACGTTTAGGAAGTTCACATACAGTTTGAAATAATTTTTGAAATTAAAATGACAAACAATAAATTTTAGAGTACATGTTTGGCACAAAGCAGGAAGACATTTATGAAATTTCTAGAGCAGCTGAATATATACTTAATGTACAAAATTATTATAAACAAAAGAATTTTTATTCAGTTTTAACCAGTATAATTCCGGGACTGGGGTTTACCAAGGGTACTAACCTCATAAGAAACTGTCTTTTTAAGATTCTCTTTCCTTAGGTTGATGTTGGTGTTTTGATAATCTATATATTCGAATCTTAATAAAGATAACAGTTAATGGCATGGATTGCTATCTTTCTTGTCCGATGAATAAAAAGAAGACTGAATAGGTCTTGCCTCTGAAAGAAGTAGTTGATTGTGCAGATGCATCATTTTCAATCAATGAAGCGATGGTTGTGATCAACCAATAAAAAATAAAAAGGTAGTTTGATCAAGTTTTTGAGAAGTTTGAACAGATATTTTTAAGCTTTATTTCAAAATATAGTATAATTTTTTTCTTTTTTTTAATTGCATCTATTTTAGTCTTTAAAAAATTAAAATGAAAGTTACTGAAAAAAAAAGTGAAAAATAAACTAGTAACATATCTGACTAGCAATAACAGGTTCGATTTCTGATAGCATAAAACCTGCTAGAGAAAGAATTCAAAATGCTTTCTTTAAAATATAACTTAGAATCAGGTGAATTTCTTCAGCCATTTTCAGTATTATCACAATCGATATTATTTTTGAGCTATTCATTGAAATCACAATTCCATTTAAATCACTTTTAAACAAGCCACTATTCTTGAGAATTTTCATTGAAATCATCTAATTACTGCTGAATATCGAAGACTTTCATATTGACGTAATCATAAATAGATGACGCTTGAAATCATTATACAGATACAAAAGGGACTAAAATCCCATTAAGAAATCGTCTCAGTTACATTAAGCATGTTTTCTGGAGAAAATAAATACCAAATATTCTATTTAAAAATAGCTGAGTATGAAAATTCAAATACTTTTATATAAATGTCTCTAAAATGCAAATGGAAAATCTAACTTTGTAAAATCTATCAAAAGACGTCAGAAGTGTAAAGGTCAGAAAAGTGTTATAAAAACTTCTATCAAATGGAGCGACAGGAAAATCTAAATCTAAAGAAAATGATCGAATTTATGAATTTTCAAAAAAGTTCCATTTGTTTTTTAGATCTTCCTCTAAACTACATTAGATGTCAAATTTTTATTTTTAATCCCTTCGTTTGCTCTATGCAGAACTTCATTATCCTCGAAGAAGAAATCTGTCTCGCCTATAATCAGTTAGCAGATAATTTCACTTCCTTGCCTCTTATTATATTATTTGTGGTGTCTAGATTACTTCCTTAAGTGATGACAAGAATAGGTAGACACACGAGAGGTATTTGATTTTCAAAAATGAACGTCAAATAACCCTGAACTCTTTCCTAGATGGCAACCAGAACATTATATCATAATACTTATTCAACACTTAAATAATACTTAATATAATATAAAAGGCTTGTCACGTGAAATGATAAATTTCGGTTCAAGGGATAAAAAACAAAATATTTTTGAACGGCCGAATAGGTACAATAGTGAATGCTGTCTGGTCGTAAATGTTTAATAATTCATAAATTAATACTTATAGAAAACCGACAGTTAATCATCATTTCGGAACCTATTACTTTTCTCCAATATAATTCATATACAGTTTTAACTCATATCTTCTTGAATCTTTGATATACGAAATAATACTAAACAAGAGACTTATTCACACATAAGGGCCACATTCTCTCACGTGATTATCAGACTTCTTCATTACTAGCCATTGAATTAGAAACCTGCGAATATTTAAGGAGCTATTACGAAATCATGTGGATTACGTTATTTCTACCAAGGTTCTGTTGGACGCATTTCCGGAAGTGATATGTCTTTGTATCAATTACCGTCTGTTTCTAATAGGATAGCACGAACATTCGCGAATTTTTAGCCCACCTATGACGGCTCTTTTATGGATAATGACGGCAACACCCATAGGATAGGATGCTGCTCGGGCTAAAATGCAAGCACGAATTCTGTAGGAAACGTTTGTCAAATAGTGAAAAAAGACTCCGCCGAATGGCTTCCTCCTGTGCTATCCATTCAGAAATCTTAAAACTTTGTTTGTCCTTTGATTTGTAATTAGGGCCCAGTGGTCAATATAAAGTTCAATAAAAATTACATCGACCGACATCTGTGGAAAATATTTCGGGAAGTGACAATTTTGTGCATTGTAGAGGTTTCTGGGAGCATGTTTAATAGTTCGAATTTCGATATTTCAAACCACAATATACTAACACATGAAAGAAGATAACAAGATTTCAACGGTGAATCATTGTGAAATACAAATTGATTTTCTTTGAATTTGAAACAAAATATCAACTTCCAGAATGCTTAAAAAGTGAATTTTCATTTTCTAAAATAGAACAACAACAACAAAAAATAATGATACATTTTCGGAAATCGAAAAATGCTCCTCTCATATAAATAAAACATTCGAGTATCTCCTTGTATGATCCGGTGGATTACTTTTTGGGCAGTGGCGTCGTGATAGCATAAAAAAAAAGTCTAGATTGCATCGAGAGGTAATCTTGAAGGCCGCCAGACAAAACATTAGGGATTTGTGATCTTTTTTAAGCTAAAAAGGACGAAGAGCATGAAAGCAATAGCATGCCTCTATATAAACTATCACTACGCCACTGAGTCCTTCAGAAAGATCTGATTACGATTGCAAGAAATCGAGTAGCAGAATTTAGAATCTGTTTCGGAAGGCAAAGGTGATAAATACGTGATGACAACTGAAGCTTTCTGAATATGAGAAGATTTCCTTTCTTGCAACCTGCTGCTTACAGCATGGAAAGGTTTTTGGCGGGAAGTCGAACCAGTTTTGAACGAGACAGAGTTCTCGTGTTCGTATCACAATGGGACTGTCTTGATGACTCGAGAAGAGGAAGAGGGCAGAATCACAGATTTGATCAAGTAGTCATCGTACTCAGCATGTTCCGTTCTTCTTCAGTCAGACCTCCTTTCAGAGTTCGCCGCACTGTAATAGAAGAACATGCTCTCATATAAAAATAAGTGGTAAAAAATTATTCTGTAAAAGCATATTTTAATAGTATAGAAAGATAACAGAATTTTTTAAATTTATTTATAAATATTTTATAACTCTGTAAGTTACTTTTTAAGGCAAGATACTGCTAAACTTATACTTAAGGAAGGATATTTACAAGGAATTAAACTTTTTAAAATGAATTGATCAACCAATAACTAAGATTTGATAATAATAATAAAATAATTTATCTATAAATTGTATAAGTAAAAAAATTAAATTCGTGGTACCTAAAGAAAATGAGCAAAAAAAAAAAGAAAAAAAGTTACAGAATTTCATTTTTACCAACTTGAGATTAGACAAATCAAATGAAAGTGTAGTAATCATTGTAACACAACTAAAAGCAATTAATCCCCTATTCTTAATGGCACGATTTCTATTTTTTTAAAACACTTAATAAATGGATTTCTGTATTTTCTTGGCAACAAAATTTTGGTTTTATTCGATGGCGTGAGAAGTGAGAATCTAAATCGGGAAAAGGAAATCAAAATTCAAAATTAATTTTTAAAAAAAAGAAAAAGTTTGGATCAAATTAGTAATAGTCGTAGGAGTTGAAGCATTTCATCAAGCTTGCAAAAAAGGGAGGGGGGGCAGTCATGTTATTAAAAAGTGAGGATGCCCAACAAAAAAAAAGTACTTTTTTTTTTCTTTCTGTTTAAGGGATTATAAATCACACCAGCAGGTTGAGTTAATAAATATTCATGCAAAAAATTAATTCCATTTCAGTTGTTCGGTTTGCCCTTTTTTCTTATAGTTTTATAATAATTAATCGTACTTCTTGGATTTTCAAAAAAAAAAAAAAAAATTGAATTCATTATTTATTTATATTGAAATGCATGGAAATACACAAAACAAAACGTATGGTCAACAATTAAACATATCGACCTCTTTGACGCCGTTGTTTAAGAGAGTTGACTGTTTCTTTCCAAACCGTTTTATGACTAACATAGGCAATTTTTTTATTTCCAACAGTTTTCATTTTTTACAGCATTTCTCGATAATTTGCAGGAGTATATATGTTGAAGCTACCTATTAGAAACGAAAGAAAAAAAATCAAATTGGGGAGTAATATTCCTTCAGAGAATTGCATCTATATAACTCAGAAGATGGCCAGTTTCCCCAATTTGATTTCGTCTTTTCCTATTTAATTGAGGCAAACATAACAATTGAGAATAGAATGATGATTCATATTGCGTCAAATCTGTCATGCATGAATTTAAAATTGTAAAATCGTACGGCATGCAAGAAAAGATGGAACACTTTCGAGCGTCACAACTAGATAATACAGTAGCATAGCGCGAAGTGGGCAGAGAATATATGAATGCGCCAGGAAGCCAATTTTCGGAAGGAACCGCATAGACATTATTTTTAAGCTGTTTAACATTTTTAAGTCTGGCAATCAATAATGTGAATAAGAAGGAAAAGAGCGAAAAATAAAGGCATCGCTATTTTACTAATGAAGTTTTGAGATAGGTTAAAATCGGGGGGGGGGGAGCTATTTATTTGACCCTTTGACGAAAAATATTCTTTGGCTTTGTGGTAAGGTCTCGGCTTCGGAACCGAAGTGTTTCAGGTTCGTGACCCGATTGCACCGAAGAACCGTCGTGTAAGCGGGTCTGGTACACGTTAAATCAATCCGGATCAAACGTCCTCCCGCTGATGTGGTGTGATGTGGAGATGGGGGTGTCATATCGGGTGCCGTCCTCGTCATCTGAACTGCGTTTCAAAATTACGAGGTCCGTCCCTAAATAGCCCTAGTGTTGCTTTAAAATGGAGCGTTAATATAACTAAAACTAAACTAAAAAAAAAAAAAAAAAAAAAAACTTTGACGAATAGATTGTTCTGTAATGCTGTTGTTACTGCGAGTACCATGCCGAAACAAATAGAATAAAGAGCACTCACGCGACTTCCTGTCCCCGTAACGCGCCTTCTTGCGTATGCGGGGTTCGTTTCTTGCAGGTTGCGTGGTGGCCGTTTTCACAAGGCTCTCCAGGATCTCGTCATCCACCTCCTCCTTGGCCGGAGCGCTGTGCCTACCGAGGCTGCCGCCTGGACCTATGCACAGAGGAAAAATGTTTCAACAATTAATAGGCGACAACACAAATGCTGATCGCAAAATTCTCTAATTAAAACATTTCTCTCCTACTGTATTAAATGACTGGTCAGCTGAGATTTTCTGCCAAATAAATCGAACGAAAACTCACCGATTTGGGGCCTGACCCTGCCTCTTATGCCAGGCACTGTGCCCCATTTTTGTGTCTTGTGGTCCTCGGTGGGCCCTGCTCCATTGCTGCCCAGCAGCTGACGAAGTTCCTGGTCGGCCTGTTGCTCCTTCGTCTTGAAACGTTCCATCTGAAAAAATCCGCCCAGATTAATCTTAAGAAAACGAATTTAATAGATTTTCAAAAATTATGATAATAAATCCTGCTCTGATCATCTTTCTGTCTAACGATCTAAAAGGAAATGCACTCACGTCGGTGATGAGCTTTCCCCTGGTCTTATTCCTCTCCCTATGGTTGGCCTTCTTCTCGATTTGCTGCAGTACTCTCTCGCGGGTAGTGCGGTACTCCAGGGCGAATTCGCTCAGGATTCGGCAACAGCGCTGAATAGGCAGTTCCTCGATACTCTGGCTGGTGCAACCCAAGTACACCAAGAATTTATGGTACCTGACGAAATAGGTACCAATTATTAAAATCACCAAGATATTAATAAACAGAACTGTCCATCAAAGATTGACTGTGTATGTGGCTATTACGCACGTTCGCAGTCAAGCGTCATCTCTCAGCTTATATTTAACTGGTATAAGAACCTTGAAAGGGAAGGGAGATGATCCAGGTGTCACTCCCGTCACCTAACCATGGTTCAGAATTATGCTGTCTATCCGTAATAGCTTTTTATGCTGCTTTAAAATGCATTACTTTAAAAAAAAAAGCAGAGAATCATAAATAATTCTTTACATAGGGTGTCCTAAAACGTATGGCCTAAATGCAGGGAGGCAGTAGAACGTATTGAATCTAGAAATATTCTGCACAGAACACGTTATAAAAAAGCAAACCAAACCAGATCTGAAACCAAAATGTAGTTATTTCTTGCATTCAAGGAGATGCAGGGCGTCCCAGCATTTTAGAGATACTATCTACAGACTGCTATTTTATCTTTCTCCCTAACAATCTCATTGCACCAGTATGAGGACATTGATTGAAATAACATGTCAAACATCAAAACGAAGAAATCCTCGGTGGAATGGAAATTTGAAGAATGATCTTCAAGACATAAATGCGAAGCTGTGTACAAGCCAAACGCGGCCAAATAATGGATTTAAAAACATAAACGTGGTTTATTTGGGTGTGTCACAGATTAATTGTAGTAATGCGAGATTAAAATGAAACAGTGTTTACAAAAACCATACCTGTTGATCATTCTCCTGTGAATAACCTTTAGAACAATTATTCTTTCCGCACAGTCCGTCAGAAATTCGGTTGTTCTGAAAGGCACACGAAAAATATATCAAAAATGATAATGCATCACCGTTTGACTAATGGCAAGTATAAGAAAAGGAGATTCACTCACCTAACCTTGAGTGTTATGTTACAATCGTGCTTTAGAATAGCCTTCAGGTAATCCCATGAAGCCTTGCACTCGCTTTCCATTTTGTTCAAGCTCTTTGTCACCTCACCGTAGTCAATCTGTTAATAAAAAAAATAAAATAAAATAAAACGCTAGAATCTTATGACATTCATATAAATATCATAGCATATGTGGCGAAAGTAGAACATAAATGTAAGCAATGAGTTTAAATTCCTTTTTAAATAAAATGACGCCATGAAAAGAATTTTCAAAACATTTTGCAGTTCCATAAAAAGGAAATGGTTCATCATTTTTGCTCAAAAGCAGTTTGGATGGTATTATGGATATTATCCCGTAGATATCAAGACCATACAGCATCTCATCATCGTATTTCATGGCTCGTTGGTTTCTGGGTAAAAGTTTTCCTAGCAGATATGAACAGAGCTGAAGGTTGTATCACACGATAAGATCCACATTCTCTAGATTTCTTCTCTTAGAGTAATATCAGGGAGAAAGTCTTTACCTCATTACTTCGTGATACTGAAACATTGAAAGACAAGATAACTCTCTGAATTACAAAAAGGATATATCACACATTGAAATTTACTAAAAGATCCTATTATTAATTGCATTAGGGAATAAGGAATATTTAAACATACGTTTAAGTATTTCAGTAATAAGTTTTTTAATATGTAAAAGACTTTATACTTACTTCGTATGGCTCTTAACATTACACTCGTTAATTCAGGAGCATATTATTGCAATTTTATTGATAATTTCTTTTAAATAAATGGACATCGAGGGGGAACAAATAACTGAGGGAGAGTGGGATTATCTTAGAAACCTATGCATATACACATGCCAATATCCCAAATGGATACATTCCTCATTCGTCGCATGCCATGTTTATCTAACATGTCGGTATAGGCAAACTTATGTATTTCCTGCTCTAAGGGTATTTAATGCACCTGGGTTTAAATGTGTATCATTTTTAGTAATTAGGTATTATCGCTTGTATTTCAAGTTCCCTGCTATAAATTTGAAAAAGCTTTCTTTTCATGTATTGTAAGCAATCTTCTATGAATGGAATGCTAATGTCTCTATGAACAGATATGTATTACTCCGGGCTCTATCAGCCAATCTCTGACTTTTAGCAAAAAACATGCTGCTTAATGTTTAGGACTCTCGGTCATTTAATCCAATGTGCTTATCATGAATTGACATGCAAACTGTTATCAAATGTTGCATTAGTGTTTAATTCCGTCATTTCAATGCTCCCTACGATAATAAACTGTGTTTGGTGTCTTGGAATTTTCCCATTATTTAACCAATGCACTTCCCAAGTCAATCTTAAAAACATAAGCACTGCATAGAGAATTAGAAATCGAAGAACATTTATTCAAATTAAACTAACATGCAAAATTTTGAAAAAATGATGTGGAGTTCCATCAAGATTCTGTTGAGTATCTCATGGTAAGGGACATATGCTAAATATTTGCACTGATCCCAGGTTGCTATTGGAGGATTAGTTGTCGTAACGCCCACTAAACGACACTACAGGAGGCCGACTAAAATATTGAACCAAATTTAATAATTCATTAGTAATTAGAAGAGATCGGAGCAAGTTGAAGAGAGGGGCAAGAGAAAGAATGACTCGGCTTATGTTCATACTGCTCAAATTTCACTACCTTTCGAATACTTCTAGCACTCTAACCTAGCAGACTGTAAAAATTACACAGTGAAACCACTGCTGCCATTTTGTAGTTTCTCAGGTGATGTCCTTGCATTTTATCTGAAAGATTGTTATTTTCAAGATTTCGTTGACCAGCAGGGAAAATATTCGATTACTCTTTGCTATGCACAATTACCTCAGACACTGCGCTTTCACAATCATTACTTGTTTATATCTTATACTTGTTCTTATACTTGCCTTGTTCTTATACCTCCCTTTCACAAGAATGAATGATTTTAACGTTTTCGGTTGGGACATGATGATCGAGGTAAGTCCTTTTGCTTATTGCTGTTTTCTATTTGCCATTTATATGCATTTTTTAAAACTTATTTTGTGTGATTTTCTTGAAATGCATAATTCATAAAATGTTTGATAGCATACTGTAAGCACATGAGATAATGTTTCAACAATCTCATCTTCCGGACTCAGAATGAAGACAAGTCTGATTGAGAGCGACAAAGATGAGAAGTTGAGATGCAAAGATGTTATTGAGAAAATAGTAAAATAACTAAAAAGCCAACATTTGTAACATCAGCCAAAACTTCTAAAGAAAATGTTGTGGAATTTCCATTAGAAACAGGGCGCAGCACTCGAGAGACTCTCGGGCTCAGAAGGAGGGAAATTTGTATTTATTTTTATCGTAATAAAATACCAATTTTCTGTTATTTTAATTCATTATGAGCTAGAATCTTAAAACACAATAACTATTCCATTATGTGCTATTCATGAAAAATAATTATCAATAATTATTTAGTAAGTCATCCTATATCTTCTACGAATAAAAATAAAATCTACTTTTATCAGAATTGCCATTTTCGCCCAATACCAGGACAAGATAATACTTTTGCTTTCTTTATAAAATATGCAAATATATTTTATAAAAAAAGTATATTTTGCTATTTTAAAATAGCAAAACAATACCGATTTTATTAAAATAAAAATTGATTCTACTTGGGGCAATGCAAAAAAAAAAGCCATTAATATATTAAAAAAAATAATAAAGTAAGCCAAACTAATAATATATTAATGTAAAGTCAAATAATATATAAAAGAAAAACATTTTAAATAAGAAACTGAATTTATTAAAGATAATCAAAAGTTAACATCGCCAACTTTCCCCACCTGTGGCTGACTGCACTGAAAATTAACAGTGACAGGTGTGTAGTGTTTTTGTGCCTGCTGATAATTAGAAACTTTGATCATTATTTTGTTTAAATCGATTCCTACTGACCTTCGACGCTCTGGTGACTGCTCCAATCTCGGAGTAGAGGTCGCTGGACTTTGGAAATTTCTCCATGACGATATGGCACAGATGGTGCAGCAGGGAGTGCTTCTGCACCGTGTCTTTCACCTCAGGAACTTTGGATAGGTACTCGATGTGGAAACCCTTGATCTGAAAGCAAACGCAAGCGACAATCCTTATTTGTGTCATAACAACTTGGATTTACTTTTGCAAGCGAGTGAAATGTCTTACCTCGACACCGTTCAGGAAGTTGCCTACCGACCTCAGCGTGGACAGGATCACTCGGAACGTCTCACTTGTTTCTATCTCCTTAATGGCTTGCTTCAGGTCCATCAGAGGCTCGGCCACCTCCTGGGGGGAGGAGGGAGAAACAATGAATCAGATTTCTTATTCCAAACCTCAGCAAAAGAATTGATGCATGTGAGATAGATTTTCCTTCTTCATTTCACAGGATTACTGTAGAGAACTGGTTTTAGTCTGGATAGATGTGGGGTTTTCCCCCACACAAAGCTATTGTTGATCTTTTTAAGCATAAAACTGTGCTGTATTATATTCTACAATATAGTTATAAAAGATTAGATGATTCACAAAAAGTGAATTGAGCTCTTATTTTTAAAATGCCATTTAATTAAAAAGCGCAGATAGAGAATTTATCTGAAATAATTCTTATAACAAATTAAAAACAAAGGGTATCGCCAATTCCAAACACGTAAGCAAGCTTTTCGTAATCTACATGCTTGCAGTTAACACTTTGCTAGGTCATATCATCGGCTATACCGGATTACTACTCGCTTTTGCATGTTTGCAAAATACGGGTGATATAATGCAGGGCGGAAGATCTAATCCTGGAATAATAATTGGAAGGTACAATTATTTAAACAATGAGCTTCTGAATTGATTAATATATATTTTGTGAGATTTCTTGCAATAATGAAACATATATGCCTTTTTGCAGAAATCATTTAATAAAAAGTACAATGTTTGTAGCAATGAAAAAGAGACTTTTGCAGTAGCGACATAGTGTCCAGTGAACCAATGTGTTTGACAAGAGAAAAAAAAAGGCTCACAACAACTTACAATCAAAAAAAAAAAAAAAAAAAAAAAAAAAAAATAGCTATGGAGTTTTGACAGAAACGGCGATTGCTCATCTATTTGCACAAACATGGAAAAGCATCAACGCTTGATGGCAGTGTAACACTTTACTGAATTCTAAATAGGTCACAGAAAAACTCCAAAAGAGTAACATCGTTGTTTCTAAAACAAAAGCCAGTTATCTAGAGGCCAGATGCGGACAGGAAGACTCTCAATCGACCTTAAAAAGTTTTGACGGAAAGTTCTCCAACATCCATCTGACAGATCGATATTTTTCGAAGAAACTCCAATTTTAAATCTCTGTAAGGCCATTTTTCATTTGAATTTATCTGTAACCTAGGATTTTCTATACTGAAGCTGTTGTTACGAATATGTAATATTGTTTCCATGCACAGTTAGTCTCATAATAAAAAAGACAGTTTTACAAAATTTTTTACAGATGCTAAATGGATGCCAGGCGAAGATTCTCAAATGTACAGAAATTTTTATGAAATCTTTTCTAGGATTTCATATCCTCAATTTCTTTTCGAATATTTGATACAATCTCATGGAGACTGTAAAAATGTGAGAAAGAGTTAAATCCATTCAGCCTAACGAACTCTCATTTTAGAATATTGATCGTAGAGAGAGTTCTACAATTATTTTGTTGTTGTTACTTATGGCACTTTACAAGACCACTGACAGACCTGTCAGCGATTTAAACCGAGTGAGCGTCTCTTGTTTTTTCAGTAAAGCCAACTAAAGCCAAAAATACGACTTAGCTTCTCCATGCGTAACATTCGCTTGCACAACCCCTTTTTACAGAGTGTACATTCACACACCTCACAGATAGAACACAGAAGAAGAACAACCATGCCTGTACCGGGACGTCCAGATCACGGGGAAGACACATTACCCCTAAGCCAGGACGCCTGCACAAATGTTTTGGATAGTATGTTGTTGGCATTGTTTAGTAACTATTTGCTTTCTCCTAATATATCTGATTTTTGCAAGTATTGCCTTAATATGCATTTCAATTGTGTTTGTTGCCTGTGTTTTCATGCTTCCTAGTGGTCTCATTATTCGTTGTCGAATTTGTTGGATTTTTCATCTTACACTCACCATTCTTTTCCTACGTGTGGGAAAAGGATGACATTGATAGTCTTGTGTGGGTATCGCATTACACGTAAACTGTCTTTAAAATATTCTATTGATATGATAATAAAGGCACCTTTTATGCATCACACATTCAAGCATTCTTAGTAAGAAAATTGTGATTCTTGTGATAAGACTTAATATACTTTTCTACATACCTTCTCGAGGGTTTCGTAGTCTAGTCTGAAGGCCCACAGCCTGAGTCTAGCCTCGAGTTCACTGATGGAACAGAGCGTGAGCAGGAACTGTTCGGCCGTCCCCAGGGGAACATCTGGGTTTGCCATCTGAGCCTCGGCAATGCGCGTCTTCTCATCTTCCGTCGGCAGCATCGTCAGAATCTTCTACAGATCGAAGACGAAAAACATTATCCATGGTTTCATCACAATTGTACTCTTCATAACAGGAGGAATGCAAAAATCAAAACTTTTTTTCAGAAGCCAGACATTTTTTTATGCTTAAATTTACAAAAACGCATTAGATACAAAGAAAAAGGAAAAAAGTAATGTTCCTTGAACTACGCGTTTAACTTCACCTTAATATTTTTTAATTCTAATTTTTTTCTCGTTTGCACAGCGGTGGAATCTTTGCAATTGATAGTCATATTTTGTATCATTTGTAAACACGGCTCTCTGTGCTAATTTTTTCAGAAGTTTTTTCCAATTCCACAGTTACAATTTGTGAATATCTTTTCTTATTTTTTAGTTCATTTAAATCATCAAAAAAGAATTTCCTTTTTGTGTGTGTGTTAAATTTCTTTTTTTTTTTTCCTTTCGCTATCGTTTGATCTTGAAGGTAAGTCAAATATTTTTGCTTTATACCTATTATTGATAAACTTAGTTTCTTCATGATTTCAAGCCAATTTGAATCTTCAGAATATTTCAAATAATCAATCATATTTCGTTGGGCTAGAAAAGATTATTACTTTAAGTTTTCAATTTTGATTCTTTCATTATTAAAAAAAACTTTAAATATCAGCTTGTCCATGAGAATGCATTAAAAATGTCTATGTTGTTTTCCACGATTTGATAAAGTTTTTATTTTTTCCTGAATATCCACATAAAAAGCTGTCAATATTAACTATTTTTGTTGGATTACATCTCAAAAATTTTTAAGAATTTGACATGACTTCTTTACTTAGAAACAGTGGCGTAACTAAGTTGGGACAAGTGCTCCGGGTGCAGTTGAGGCACAAAATTAATTCGTTGTCTTTAAAAGAAAATTAAGCTTTTTCTCAAGATTTTTAGAAATTAAAATGGTTTTAGCAAAATGAGAGAAAATTAAAGGTTTTCATAGGCAATGAGCTTCCTTAATTGGAAATAAGAGCTTATTAGAAAACTTGTGGTTAGCTGAATATGTCTTAAAGCGAATGGCTGTGATATGTGTTAAACAAAATAAATTATAATAAAACTCAAATAACCTCGTGTTTTTTTTTTTTTTTTGCATGCCATAATTACAGGAAGAACCATAACCGCTTACCTCAATGCCTTCCCTGTTCATGATGGTGCTGTCCATCTTCAGGATGGCCGTTTTGATGGTCCTTGGGGGAGGCAGTTTCGTCATGCCGATGTTGATAGCATTCGAGCGTTTAGTGTCCAGCACTATGATCTCGCTCTTACGCACCGCCTCCTGCGACTTCTGCCAAAAGTGACGAGGGAAATGTTAGAAATTTGATAATGAATCAGTAAGTTTCAGTTATTACTCTGTTTTATCTGCTTATCATATACTCATCTGTGAAATATTTTACTTCGGGAGTATCTTGAAGCATTATATTTGAGTGTTACTCATAATCGGAAATGAGTTTAAGATTATGGAGGTGAATCAGAACTGAGTGGTAACTTTAACGGCTGCAGAGTACCAAATTTTAAGGGATGGTAGAAAGCAATACAAAACACATTTCTATATACACTCAAGTGATCCATTGAAGCACAGACACACACAAAAAATTAACATTAAAAAAAAACTTGAAATATATAACAACGAACTCGTCTTCACAGCAGTAATACATGGTTGGCATAGTTTAAGTGATGTCACGCAAAAGCTCAACCTCAACAAATAATAGAGCATTCATCTACACTTCCAAGTTTTTATTATAGTAATTTTATACAGTTTTGAATTTATATTGAAAAAAAAATCACTATTCAGAAACGGTTGTCAACTCCTTTTTCTAGAAACATATTATATTTTTTATGTACTTTTTTTATTTTTGTACTTTCACGGATTATTTATGTCTTTTCTATCAAAAAATATTAGTTATAAAGTATTCTAAAACTCTAGCTTCTTTGAATTTAGATATCCTCTTTACTACAATCACAATTTTGATGAAAGTGTTTCAAGATTTACAATTTTGTCTTCCGACATTGTACAGAATGTGTAGAAAGTGTATCGCAATTAAACATTTTATATCTTATCTCTTTACATAAGTTATCGATTACTAATTATTCTACATAAAATTTGTATAGGAAGAAGAAGTATACATAATGACTATACAAAAAGGATTTCAACAATAATTTATCAGGTTACATGAATTAGTAAATTCTTCCTTCTTGTAATTTATTCTATAATTAATTCAGAGAAAAAAAAAAGAATGAGAAGTTTTTATTCTGAATTGAAGCTTCATTTCTGCAGATAAGCAGTTCAAGAATGCTAGCAACAATTCATTTTAATCTTAAGTGCGCTGATCAAGTACTTGAAACGGTAAATCATGTTATGAACTCAAGCAACATTTCTGTTTGTTATATTTAACCTTTTGCTTTTTTTTTTATCATGCATACCTCAGAAAACGCATTCAATTATACACTCAAGTGTCAGGAAAACTGATACATATGATCTTACACAAAATACGCAATAGAGACGCCTTTACTTCAAACTAACTCTTTATGCAAATGAGTGTAAATATAATATGAGAGATATCCTTGCTAGATTCAGAGTTGTTTATAGCGGAGAAATGACTAAAAGAATGTCAACGAAAGGATTTCTGGAGGAATTTTGCCTTTATCTATGCTCGTGAGACGGATCATAGGATTTCAAGAATAGAAATCAAAATCAGTTTTCGTGAGCGATGACAAGGCGGATATCAATTCAGGAAAAACCTGTAACGTAAGACACTTGTGTGTCTGTCAAAAGACGTAAGGAAAGGGTTGCTGTCACTTGATCGACATGCAAAACCATGAAAGGAATCCAATGTTAGAGCTTCAGCCAAAATAAGCGTCTCGGGTAGTACAATATGCTAAGCAAGGATTTAAGAATCAACTTAGTGGTTGCATGATATATAGTTATGCATATTACATGACTGAATCAATCTAGATGAAAATTACTTTGATTATGCATCCAGCTGCGAGAGACAAATGGAAGGATCTGGGAGAAGCATACCCTATAAGTAGTTATGGATTCCGTTAATCGATAAGAAATTAGACAATGGCCCAAAAGGATACAGATTCTTTTTTTTTATTTTTAGATAGGAGCCATTTGGACTCCAGATTCGTTCACAATCTTAGGTGGACATGAATTCTAAAGAGCTACACCTGTTCGTGTTTTGTATTCACTCTAAGAGATTGTGCCTTGATTGATAGAAGTGATAAAGACAAGTGTTAGAAAACTACATTAAAACTACTAGCTGTATTAATGCCCTTTATCTTCATAGCAATTGTCATTCAATCTGTTGCCTAAAACTGACCCAAAATTTAAGCATGACACAAAAAGAGACACCCAGCAATATTCTTTCAAAAATCAAAAATCATTCAAAATCTCCGAATACACTCGAACTGTAAAATGTTTTGCATGAAGTCTTGTATGCATAGTCTATAGCACACTTCTAGAAAATCACAGACTGAATTCGTCGCGATTCTAGAGTTTTTTTTACTCTCATAATGGACTTAAAATATTGGAAAGTTTTTCTGACATTTGAGTGCATATCAGATATCCAGCCAATAATTGGCACCTGTACGAATTTCTCGCATGATTAGCACTTGACAAAGAAAGCCAGAATAATTAGTGATTAAAGGCAGATGACTTACCTCCTGCGATCCAGTGAAGAAGAATCCCGAAGCACAGCCAAAGAAAGCGAAGCACAAGAGAAAGAAACGAGCAAATATTATTATTCATGCACGAAGACAATCTCCTTATACACATATGACATAAGCAAATAGCATTTTAAACAATGAATGCAGATAGGGGTAAAAAAGGCATTTATTCAAAAAGCTACTTCATATCTCACCATAATACTTGATGAAATTATTTTACACAAAATCTGTATGAACATGATTTTTATAGAGTCAAAAATGGACATCTATCTAATCTTACTTCAAGGATTTGTTCAGAGATGACCAAGACTTAAATCTTGCTATTGCATGAGTTAAAATTTTAAAATCCTCTTTAAATTTTATTATAAAAAGTATAATTTCATCGGTTTCTGCATGGAAACATAAATCTGATTTGCACAATCAATATAATTCATCAATCAAATAAATTGGACATTTTGAAATTACCTATCATTGAATGGATTTCAGTTTCATCATTTTAAACTATCTGAAAATGAGCTCATTGGAATTGCATTCTAAATGTGTAAAAGTAACGCAAAGTTATTCATAAAACTAAATTTTAAATTCATAACTATTTAAAAATTAGAAATCATCACACGGAAAAAGAAGAAATGGCCAATTTAATTTTGAAAGACTGAATTGGTCATAAATAATAGAAATAGTAAAAGAAACAAAAATAAAAGCTTTACCTTATTCACCAATTCCTTTGCCCTGTTTTCGAACAAATGTTCCAATTTCTGGGTGTCAACTGGAACAGGCTTCAGCTCATCCCATATCGTCTTCTTTTTGCCAATTCTTTTCAGAAGAGATTTGTCTTCTTTCACTTCTCGCCAGAAGAGCTTGACCGTCTTTTTCGTCTTCCCATTGGCCATCGTTTGTGAGTTCTTAGTTGGGCTGTCTTGGCTATGCTGATGTTGGTTCCTCTTTAACCAGGTAGGTGGCGCGGAGGTACCGTTTACTCTAGGGGGCATCTTTTGCATTTGAGGGGGCGGGGGCGGGGCAACGGGCCCTGCCCCCAGCGGCAACGGAGGCGGTGGAGGTGGTGGGCCCAAACCTGGAGGCAAGGGAGGTGGTGGAGGTCCTCCATTTACATCCGAGCCCACTTCTGGCTCCAGAGTCTCTAAGAAGTCGACGTCTTCATCAGATCTGAGATCCGTGAAGTCTAGGTCATTGATGATCAGAGGTCGTTTAACAGATTTGACCAACTGTTCCCACTGAACATCGCTATCCGCTTTCTTGGAAATCTCTTGCACAAATGAAGCGGATGGAGACAGGGGAGATGTGGGCTTTGAAGATGTTTTACTAGATGCTAATCCTTCTTTTGCTCTGCTAATAATGCCGCTGGAATCACCTATTCGAGACATGTTGTCGCCAAATGTTGGTGACCGAACGCCACTGTCACCATTTCGGTATATAAACTTTTCTTGCATATCTTTCACGCTCCCTTCCCTTTTCAGGTTATTAAGGTTACAGTTGGAAGAAATGGCTTCATCTCTAGCTTTGTTGTAAACAATATAGTTGTTGTTCACTATTTCGACGCCGTTGCTGAGATTATTGTCGGTTGATCTAGGTTCTTCCTCCTGGCTCTTGCCGTACATCATAGATAGCATCCAGGATTTCTTTTGATTCTGGTTGTAAGGCAATGTGTTCGGCCTGAGGTTGGAGTTGTCCTCATTGAGCTTATCTTCTTTTAGTTTGGTTATTTCATTGTTCTTGCGGTTTTCCAGTTCAATGTGATTCTCAAACCGGGAGCGATGTCGATCCACCAAAGAGTTATCTAAATGGTGAAATAAATTAGTGAGAATAAAATCTAAAAAACATATTATTAATTTAACATACCGGAAAAATTTACTGTTAATTGGAAAATGATGCTAGAACCATTAACTGCAATCAATGACTTGCAACATAGTAGATACTCAATAGCTAATTCCTAATACTTTTCTGATGACTCTCGTGTTCCCCTTCACTTCAATACATGTGGCGTTTAATTATGATTCAATGGTCATGGCTTTATCAGAATTTAAACTGTAGCTTACATATTTTGTTTCAGTTTAGTAAATGGTCGAAACAAAGGGTGAAATACATGTTATCAAACACGGACAACATCTTAACTGTTATTTTTATACTTCCATCTAATCGTATGGTATCTCCTGATTGGAATCGTGTCTCAATGCAACAAATAGTTCATTTGAGATACTTGAAAGGGTTTTTGTGTCTAGCAGGGGACTATACCCACCGAGAGTTATCAAGAATGAAAAGGCAATAAACAATCGTATGCTTTTCAAGTCCAAATTGTATTAGCTTGGAAAATACAAGATCGAAACCTGGCTCACGTCAAAGCAAAGAACATGGGTAAGAACTTGCTTAGAAGATCTGGTGGTGCTCAGAGAGATGACGACATCCGTTGTAATCCTCGCAACAGAATCAAATTTCAAGATGGCCGAATACCGACTATCAATAACTGAATAGCTGGTTATAATTAAGTACGATAATGGTATTTAATTTAAAAAAGTGGTTTTAATGAATAATACCGTTTTTAAACAAATATTACCAATAAATAATTTTAATAATTAAATCAAAAATGTTATGCCCCAACAGAAATAAATTTTTTGAAAGGAAATGAGATACCAAAAATAAAAGAAAATGTATTTTAAAAAAATCTCTTTTATATAAAAAAGTTTTTAAAAAATACTAACATATTCTGTATGTATACAAATATTTTGTTTATTGTGAGTGATACCATGAATACATTCCGTCCCCTGCCGATAAATGGCAACAATCGCAATGTTCTTCTCTCTGTTTCTCTCATTACATATCTTTAATGCTTTGATGACTACCCTCCACGAAAAAATGCATGGCATAATTTTTATGATTTAACGATTAAAATTAATAATACATATTTTTTTAGTTAAAAATGCATCCAATTTAATCTAAATTGGACGTTTGGATTTAGTCATCGGGATTACATCTGGATCTCAGTTTGCGACTATGACTTACAGTACCCAATTCCTAAAAAGAAAATATGAAGTGGGTAAAGTGCAGTGGTCACTCACAGGTTGCCTTGAGTTCTGAGGCCTGCTCATCTGATAGCAGGCTGCCGCAAGAGGAGAGACTATCGGAGCGGTGGCTGCGGCCATTTTCCTCCTGCTCCTTAATGAGGGACTTGTTGCGGGCGTCCCTCTCCCGACGCCGCCTCAGAGAAGGGGTTATGCCGCTGTACTCGTGCCCTGCGAAAATGCATAAAATCACTCACCATTTTTTTTAATGAAGGCTATTTCATAAACAAACAAGAAAAAAAAATACTGATGGTGTCAAATGATCCACACCAATCAAATTTTATCGGTTCTGCATTTTCCAGTCTATTTGTTGATAACGGTACATGCACACGGTCTGTCTGCTCTGATACTCAAATATCAAGAGCTATTTTCTGCTTCGTATTTTGCTTTTAAAATAAGGATATTTTCTGGGGTTTTTTTCTTTGCAATTATATTTTAGCATTTCACATCGTCTTTATTATTATTTTTTTAAAAAAAAAACAGTAGATAATTATATAAAATATAGATGAAATCAATATTTCATATTGATTTTATCTACATTTTATATAATTTTCAAGTTTTTTAAAAATCACTTTCTTAAAAGCGTTAAACAGCGGAATCGTTTTTTTTTTTTTCATTGACATAATTAGAATTTGTCTAATGTATATTGTACTAGACTTTTATGGTTTGACGATAAATTTTTGGTAAATTAATAATTGAATTATTTTTTAATTTATTTGTTTGTTTCATTAATATTATTTGCAAAAGATAATTAAATATGTATGGCAATATTTAGATAAATCACTTGATAGTCTTATCACCTGATGGTCTTGTAATATCAAGAGGAGACAGAAATAAATTGCAATTTTAATTCTACTAATATAAGAACTTTAAAAAACTATATGAAATTTTGTCTCGTTGATACTTATTTTAAAAATTCCAATATGCTGAGATCATAAGTGGTATCAAATGCATAATGAATTAATAGAATAAAACCAAAAAACTTAGAGTTTTTTTTTTTTTTTTTTTGCATTAGAATGAAGCAAAAAGAAAATGAAAAGTAAAACGATTTAATGTATAGAATGTTGTGGAAAATTGTCAATTTCTTTTAAAATTTTATACATTGTTTTTCACAAATCTTATGCATCTAGTTTTAATATAAATTACCACTGTATGTACATATTAATATTTTATTTTAAATTTAAATAATTTTAGATATTTCATAGCATATTAGCTTTTCTGATGTGCAGTTTCAAAAACAATTACTTGTAATTGCTATTTTATCATATCCTGCGTAATTACCTAAACATGCACGGCGTTTTTTGCCTGCCGTTTCTATTTCATTAGCCAGGATGATCGATTTAGTCACTAAAGAGACAAAACTGACTGCGCAATAGTACTTCGGCTTCATCTTCTACTCGCATTTGTAAAAGGCAAAAAAATATTGACATAGGGTGCAATTAGGACTCTGAGAATGGTGCAAAATCGAACAGAATTTATTAACCGTGGTTTGGCAGCAGCTCGCAAGTTTGAATTGTTTACATGCTCGAATCGGCAGGAAATATAAACCAAAGATTTTTTTTTTTTTTTTTTTTTGAGTTAGATAGTTTGAACAAAAGGAATTTAAGTCACGCAGTTTCCAATATAAATCAGAATCGTTTCTAAAACAACAAATTAGAGCAAATGAAATGGATGAAGTATCGTTCATAAGAAAACCAAATCAGAATGAACGAAATAAACAGGTTGAATGTTTCTGTATACAAAATAAAATTTCTAAAATACAGACATATGAAGCATTCTGGCAGGATTCTGCTCATTTTGACTGCATGTTTCTTCACGATTCTTTCTCATTTCTCATATCTTCATGATTTTTTCTCTTATTTTATAATTTTTAAAATATCAATTTATCAAATTTGTATACCGTAAGTTTTTTTCCCTTTGCTTGTGTTTATTGAACAAAATTTCATACCATTTGAGAAATTTGTTAATTTTTATTGCATCTTTATATACTTACATTGGATCCAAAGACATGTTTTAAAATTGTGTCAATGGGCATTTCCTTTTAGATTTTCATTTCTATACACAAATTTCAGTTTTTTTTAAAATTCTTAATATTTAGAACTCGGGTATCTGTCCCTATTAATCATTGCTACGATATTAACCGTCTCAAAATCCAAATGCTAAATTTTTAATATTTGGTAAAAATTTTAAAATAATTTGAATATTATTAGAATTGTACGGCTGTGAATTAATTATTATAAGGAACTAAAAATAAGTCCACAATAAATAAATAAACAAAACCAAATCTAGTTTTAAAAAATATAGTTAATTTTATATGAGTTGGTATGTGAAAAAAATCCTTCCTGTGTATTTATAATTATTTAGTGCATTGGACAAATAGCTGAATTTTAGTTTACAGATCTTACAATAAAGATTCAATCTAAAATCATGGGCAAAACTGAAGTATTAACACTGGCATGCAAGGGAGTACACACATTGGCGAGATGTCTGATGCAAGGACCATGGAAAGAATGCTCTCCAATAGTAGGCATACTTGGCAGTTTTTTTAATCAAAACTTCCAAGTATACATAATTTCACAACCTTAGTAAAAGAAGAATTGAACTAAAAATTAACTGCACAATTCCCATTTTTTTTTCAAGCATCAGGCATCTCGAACTAAATAAAATCATATAACAAATATGTCTAAAGTTCAATTTGACATTTAAAATCTATTTATTTATCAGTTTGTAGTTGATAGATATATTAGTCAAAGAAAATTAATGAATAAGAAAGATTATTCAAAAAGTTGCCAAAAGTAATAAAATGGAAAAATCTCCATACCGTTTGTTTCCGAGAGATCGGTGCCATTCATATGTCCATTTATTTGGTTATTTTTCTTTGGTTCGTTGTGGTTTTGATTTCTGCAATTAAAATAAATCTATGGATTCATCATGTTTAATTTTTGTGCATTAAAAGTCAGAAAATTAAAGACATTCATATAAAAATTAAAGAAAAAAATCAGAAGGAAAGAAAATAATTGATGTGAAATTCCAGGATAAATTTGGAAATATCTCCAATTTTTAATAAAAGCAATTTGTGTCCTCTTTATTTTTTTATTAGCAATGGAATCTTTTTTTACATTTTTCTGAATATGGAGCATTTAAATCTGTCTTCAGACTCAAAAGCGCCAAGAGCTGAATGAATTGAATGTTTTCATCATAACAAGGGTGTCAAGTTCTTCAATGCAATGATCCTCTTCGAACCTTGCAGTGACCCTTTCTGAACTCGAGCACAATAACTTATATAAATAAAATTTATATAAGATATTATTCAATTTGTTTTCAATAGTTTGATTCAATTCATAAGCTTGTATTTATTTTCAGATAGCTTTTACGCTCGCAAACACTATTTATTAATGCTATTGGAAAATCAATCGAAATATAACATTTTTTTTTCTCTTTTTTCATTTTTAATATTTTTTTCTTTTGAAAATTGTCGACCATTATGATACCGTTTGAATACTTTTAGATTGCGAAAGTTCTTCAGTTCAGAAATTATAATCGATAAAAAATGTTTAGGCCTTTTCGAAAACTTTTTTTTTTTTTTTTTTTGACAAAGGCAAATTTTTTTAAAAAAATTTGCAGATGTTTGACCTGAAAATTTTATTAATTATTCCTTTCTATATATAATATGTACTTAAATGAAATACCAAAAACTACACTTAAATAAAAACAGTCAAAAATGTTATTTTCAAATTTTTTTCGGCCGTAATTAAACTATCGTAACATTCATCAGCTGATTTTATCTTTTTCATGCCTATAAATGTTTAATTTAAATCTTTTCTCTCAGATTAATAACTCTTTATATAGACTCGAAAAGTCAGTGACTCGTCTCCACTCCCCCTTCCCTCTCCTTATCTGGCAATGTATCCGAGTTCAAATTTAGAAGCTTATTTGGGATGGCCAAATTTAATAAATTAAACCAATGAAATTGCTATAAGAAAAGGATAATTTCATTAAGATAATGAAGAGATTTGTTTAAATGACATTCATGAATTTCATTACAACATTAACGAGGGAAATGGCACGCGGGTTAAGTATTTCGTCCATTCGGATAGATTCTGCTTCATGAAGTAGATGAATTTTTACCAAGCTCAATAAAATGAAAAAACAGAAAACAGTTCATTTCTGTCTTTATTCATTTTGAGCAGCCTGACATCACTTTTATAAAATTTCAAAATCCTTATCCAAGCAGCGCTGTCAGGAAATAAAACCTTCCAAGACCTTCCAAACCAAAATGCAAGAAACTGGGGATATAAGGAGGAAATGGTTAGTCCTTCCAAAGGGGGTGTTGCAGAATGTTTTTTTCTAACGAAGTGGAGGCGAATATTATCGTGAATTAAATCCTAACTGTAACTGCAAATGGTCTATGCTTGTTCAGAATGGCCAACCCAGTTCGACATGAATTTGAATTGCAGAAATCTTTTTAATTCAATAAATCATATTACTTCAAGCAATTTACATTTCAGTGTGATTTCTTTTTTCATTTTAGTGTTCATTTCCAAATAAACTAATTGATTGTTAGAGCTTTTTAATTCCATTTATTAGCACAGGTGTCGACCTCGCCATCTTACCAGGTCCATCCCAAATAGCTCTAGTATTGCTTTAAAATGGGACGTCACTATAACTTAACTAAACTAGCGTAAAATGCTTCTACCTGTCCTGCCAATTGAAGGACGACTCCTCAGGTGTGTTCTCGAGGGACCTGCTATGGAATTTGAGATGTTTGGAGGTGTCCCCGTTGCTCACCGTCCCCACCGAGTGCCTGCGGCTTTTCCGACGGTCGTTGTCGTCAGCCAATGATTTGCGGCTCCTTGGGATTTGTCTGAAATTGAAACTTATGAGAAAGAATATCCAAAGTCTGCAGACACTTACAAAATTATTTTCAAACACACTCACCTAAAACGCGCATCCAGTGGTAAAGGTTTGGTATCTGGTACACCGTCTTCGTGTTTCAAAACAGCCTGAAAAATATAAAATATCTGTAATGTAAAATTGCATCGAAAATAAAAAGGACTTCAAAGAAATGAGGTTCAAATCCTTCACATTTTGAGAATACCTGGATTTCATTTTCAACTGGGAAATGCAACTAAATAAGCCACCGAAATCTGTTTCATGAAAATTTTGACAAATACTGCAGTTATAGTAATAGTCGGCTTGAGGCATTAAATTATTATTATTATTATTATATTTAAAAAAAAAAACAACTTTTCAAGGCAAATCAGTCAAACTCCGTTAAGGAAAGGGAAAATGTGTTTTTCTATTTGAAAGTCATGTTTAAACTCTAAATTTTATATTTTTATAACGAAATGGTTACGAAAATGAGTGTTTAAAAATTCTGCCAAGTTGGCGATTATCACATAGAAACTAATACAAAAACATGATATGAGATTTAGTGACAGACTCTATCTTAATCCGAAGTTTCCTCAGCCAATTATCATAATAGCCAATTCAATTTCAATGGCCTTACAATTTCACACACATCTTGGCATATTTATAAAAGTTATTTTCAAAATTTTTAACTTCATAAGCCTTAAAAATCACTTTTTGGCATCACAGTTAAGAAATACCTAAAGATATCTAAAAACGATATCCGCATTTCATCAGAGACAAGAATGTTGGGACCGGTACAATGAAACCTGCCGTCACTACTCCGAAAGAGAAGGTATTAAAAAGAAGTAAACTATGTACATTTTTTATGAACAGAACTAATACAGGAACCTTTGATATTAACGCAAAAATTTCCATGTTAAACTGTTTAACCCCCCCCCCCTTAATGATGATTTCTATTACTTAGGTAATAGGTGTTTTTAGGTCTTGGGTGCTTTTCTGATTTCTCGGTGAGTTGGCAATTCAGACAAATACAGTAATCGAAACTGCAGCATTAGAACTTTGTTCGGCTGTCATATTTTCATTTCGCACACTGAATCGAAGTGTCCATTTGATGCAATAAAAAAAGGGAGAAATTCTTTTCTGAAAAAAAAAAAACTCATGGGGAAATTAAATTAAAAAACCCTGCTGGCAGATATATTGCTACAAATAGCGAAAAGTGAAAGGCTGCGCACAGCAGAAAATTTAATTTATGTCTCTAGCGTTTAAAAATGTTTTTGATGTTAATGGAATTTTAAATCAACGGAGAGTTGGGAAAGAAACTCACCTCGTATATCTGAAACTGCTGCAGCAGATCGAGGTCGGTGCCCTGCTTGGACATGTAATACTGAATGACGTTCTCCATCCCCTGCTCCTCCAAGTGGTCCACGATGTCGTAATACGTGTCTTGATCCGGAATCCCGTTCAGAGTCTGAAAAGAGTGGCCAGTAAATTTGAAAACTAATTTCAGTAAAGAAATGAATCATAACAAATATATTTTTTATTACATATATATAGCATGGTATTGAGGTATTGTTAGAAATTCATATTAAATTTCTCAGCTAGGTTAAAAATAAGGAATAATAAATGGGTTTTAAAATAAGAATTACAAAAATTTTCTTTAGATACCGGTTTCAAAACCGTATATGTTGTTTTTACCTTATTGATGAGGGTCACTGCATAAACTAGCAATTCCATGTCTGCCGAATCTTTTTCTTTGAGCAAATTCATGATGTTCGACCAAGGCAACATACCTGTGGAAATGCATTTTTCATATAAATGAAAATAACTGGAAAAATAAAGTTTCATCTATAGTAATGAAGAGCCAACTCATTTCAAAATGTATATATATATATATATATATATATATATATATATATATATATACTTCTCCGGCATTATATTCTTTGAGTTTAGAGCCCTCTCAAGAAGAAAAGAAACTTCCACAGAAATCGTAAGCTTTCACTGCACGATGACAAATGATTATACACTCTTTTGAAACGTAGTTTTTGATAAGCAATTGGACTTCTTCTGATATAAAATATACGTATACTCTGCTAACATTTGATCCAGTTATTAAATGTCTTGATAGACAACCTTTTATCAATTGAATGTTGAAATTTATAGAATATTTAATTGGTCGTGATTGAAGGATAGGGATGACCAACTGATATTTCTAATTGACGTATCACTTGCCAGAGTACTTGGCACTTTCAATCAAATAAAAATTCAAATGCCGCTATCATTGCCCAGTTATGAAAGCCTTATCAAGCGACATACAAATATCTCAAACGAACCAAAAAATGCACTCAGCATTAACCTCCGAAAAATGCTCCAGGTCTTCGTTTGTTAAGATGTTGGGGAAAAACACAGAAATAATTCAAAATACCTTTCTCGGAATCGACGAGGTTGACAGTGTTCATGAGCAACAGGCTGTTGGAATCGGAGTACTCGACAAACACCAACAGCAGCTTGAGGGCCGTCTTCACGACCAGCCGGTACTGGAAAGAGAGGCATCATTCGGAGACATGAACGAGAGAGAGAAAGAGATAAAGAGGTGAGGAAGGAGGAAACTTCTTACCTTGGAGGAGATGAGGGAGTAGAGCCACTGGATGGTCTCGCTGTGCTCGATGACGCCGTTCATGCCGTCCACGTACAGCATCACTTGGCCCAAGGCTGAAAGGAACAACTTCAATGAACTTCGTGCTTCTACAGTGATTCCCTCATTATCCGTGATTCAAATATTTCCAATTTCAGAACAAATAAAAGATTCAAGCGCATAATATAAGTACATTTTCTCCAATCTTTTCGAAACTGAGTCAGATATTGATTGAGCCAGTTATTTCAGAGGTCGATCATAATGAACTGTGGAATTCTTACAACAGAGTGACCCGATGGTGTGGTGCGGAAATATGAAGAGGGGGTGCCAGCTTAGGTGTCGTCCCCGTCATCTGACCGCAGTTCAAAATGACGAGTTCCGTCCCAAAATAGCCCTAGTGTTGCTTTAAAACGGGGCGTTAATGTAACTAAACTAAACTAAACTAAAACCGTCGAAGCGATAGATATGTAAGTTATCTCAGGTTCGAATTCACCTGATAAAGTAAATATTAGTTTGACTGATGATCTCGGCTCGACTGAGAAAGAGTTACAAATTTTGGAGACATCAGATTCTAATGAGGAAAAGTACCCCAGTTTCGCTCTAAGTTTTTGAAGCGAAATATTTTATCAAACGAACTTATTATATCAACTTATAGCAATATTTTACAACCAAAAAAATTTATATTTTTATATGCAATAATCTGACTCTTGTCCTGTTCGGGGCATTATTGTGCAGACCAAACATAAGAAATAAGAAGGGATCAAATGTGTTGATACAGAGTTACGAAAGAGTATTGTCGCAAACAATTAATCGAAATGAATTCATAGACAATCTCGTTTCTAGAAAAGACCATATTTCCTTGCTATATTAGTTCGTCAAATTCATCCAAAATTCTTCAAAAAACCAACACCGTAAGGAATTAAATATGAGGTGCCAATTAGGTGTGAGTCAATAAAAGCAAAAATCATGATACATTTTAGTTCGTAGAGTTAGCCCTAAAAGCAAACAACAGAATAGATTTACAAATACCACAAAGCTTAGCTAAATTTAAGCGAAGATTTTGTGACAATTCATTAAATATTTGTTTATTATTAAAAAAAACAGGAGAATATTTTTCAGCCTGAGCAACGCAGGTTTAGTTTAGTTTACTTATATCAATTCATCGTTTTAAAGCAAGACTAGAGCTGTTTTGGGACGGATCTCGTCCTTTTGAACCGCGGTCAGATGACCGAGACGATACCAAACTTCCGCACCACACCATTGGGAGGGCATGAGCAGCGCAGGATATATCAGCTTGTTATGGAATGAAAAGAAGGCGAAGGATGAAATGCAGTGGACACAGACTCACCCCTCAGTATGTAGTTTTGGTAGTTTTGGTCCGCCTCCGAGCCCACTTTGACGAGGCAGGCCAGGCCATCGTTCTGCACGAACTCGTGGACCAAGTCTTTGTCATCCTGCAAGAAAGGAAGCGAGATTCAGTTATTTCATTTACAAATGAATTGAGGCGAAATGAACGGTAAGTGAGTTCCTCTCACCTGGAAGATCTGCTTGAGGGAGAAAAGGGCTCTTCTCAGCTCACGGCCAGTGGAATTAAGAAGTTTCTCTGAAAAGAAGTGAAATCATCAGAAATTCGAATTTATAAAATAATAATATAATATAAAATGCATATAATATATTATAAAATACATATAAATTATAAACTAAATAAAATCAAAAAAACTAAAAGGAAACTACACATGTTTGGAATCGCTGGCGGTGCATGTAAAGTGGATGTGGTGGTGCTTCAATGAGCAGTCGTGTATTCCAGGGTAACTTCAGCTTTGCTTTTTCTCTTTTCTTCCAAAACTATGTTTGAATTAACGAATGAAAATTAATATATTTTTGGATTAATGTTAATGTGTAGCGATAGTAAGTTTATAAAATTTTTAAGAGACAGCTCATATTAAGAAATTTCTAATTTATTTTAATTAGAAATTTAACGTTAAGAGACATTTTATCAGTATTTTTTCTTTATTTTTGTTTATAAAGGAATTGTAACCGAATTGAGGGGGAAAATCATGGTAATGATGATTTCACATGTAGAAAAAAAAACATTTTGAATTTATTTACAAGAAAATATTATAGTAAAATATTTTGAATTATAAATTAATTAATTTTTATTAATTTTATTTTAGCCTTCATTTTTATATTAAGGGCATTCAAAACTATTTTCTCTTAATAAAAATACACCAGAATTAAACTGCACAACACCAAGAAATAAATCTATAAAGAGAGGATGATAGATTACACAAAATCAAACCAGTCAGAAAGTGTCGTATCCTAAATAATTAAAAATCATAGATTAACAGATAGGCACAGATGTTATTTTAGAGATTTGAATTCTTATCATTCATATATAGTATAAAATTAAATAAAATTGAAATCGCTGGTTAAACCAGGTTTGTTTACGGATCTATTTAAACACATTTTGAAATTTCCTCTTCTTACAAGTGGAAAAACGAAACCAGCGACATCTGCATAGTTCTGTGTATTATATATAGATGGCAGCACGATACAATACTGTCATCTATATCCATCCACGGAGAAATATACATGCGAAACGTGTGCTAACTATTTCAGACATTCTATCTGAACAATAAAAATGCATTATCCTTCTGAAAGCATAATTGTTCGAACTATCCTCGAATGAATGGAAATAAGAAATTATTAAAGAAGTTGAAAAGTGTGTATATTAAAGTTAAAATTTTATTGCCATGTCAGTGGCATAACCAAACAGCTTTGAGACTCCCGGTAACTATTTCGAGCGGGACTCTTAGATAATTAAACTCATTAAATTAATTATCACTAATTATGAAAAGTATTTCATTTTTTGGGAGGCTTATTCATCATTAATAATGATTAAGAACATGTAATGGAAATAATTCATATCTATTTGTAGTTTTAGTAGACAGAGTTTTTTATTCACTTACTTTTATGAATGAACACTATTTTACAGTTTAGCTCAAATTATCTATCTCAAGCTTTTAGTCAGCAAATGTATATATTAAGCATCCAATTGGTCAATTTTGCTAGGATATGCAACTGTTGTTTTTTTTTCCCTCAAGAATTTCATTAATTTCAATTTGAAAATGAACATTCGGAACTCGTCATAGTGATAGGAATAGTTAAAAATAACACCAAAGCAACGCACGTTTCAGGAAGATTCGTAAACGCAGATTTGCTTTACATATATAGGAGGATTTTTATCTATTCTGTAAAATGAGAAGGGGGGGGGAGCCATACTGAACATAACACACCATAGCAGCTTCGCCTTGTTTTAATCCGCTTATGAGTTATGCTAGTTAGACGAAAATTCCACCAACTATAGGGGAAAAAATTAAATTTGAAAAAATTTATTTTTGTTAGGTTGACACTAAAAAAACAAGCATAAGTTTGAAAATAGCAGAAGATGATGTCACTTCCTCCAGAGCATCTGGATTTAAAGAAGGTTACAAGCGCTGAAATATTGTACAAAATAGAATAAATTAAACAAAAATAGAACAGTACAAAATAGAACTGGGAACAAAATGTTCCAAATACCCTTCCATTTACAACGATCAAATTTACCAGAAACATGTCGATTTTATTAACTTTTGAATGAGTTCTATAATAAAGCATGTCAATGGTATAGTTCAGAAGAAATCGAGGATTTTGCTTGCAATGCATGGCATTTGTTGGACCATGATGAATTCTGATTTCAACTTTCGGTCTTCAGTCCGCAGCTTCGCACCGATATGGTTTATTGCAGAGTCATTCGAAATCTGATAGAATGGGCCTTCTTTTGATAAACTTAACTGCTTACAGCATATATTTGGGGTAAGGCTGATTTACAATAATGTCTCTGTAAATTATTATCTTTCTATATAGAGAATTGACTTCCATTTGGAAAATCAACAATTTTATTAATATTACACTGGCAATACCCCTAACAGGTGAAGTCATGTAACTTTATACTCTACAAACATCTGGCCAATACCGAAAGAGAAAAGCACTTTATATTGCTTTTGTCTTTTGAAGGGATATACACTTTTCTTTTAATTTCTCTTTATAGTATCTCCGCTTTTATATCCTATTTGGCTTCTCTTTCCACATTCGTCTATTACAACATTTGGAGTGAAGACAGTATCTTTCCATTTTATTATTTGTGTTTGTAAAAAATGTTTTTTTTTTTTTTTTTTTTTTTTTTTTTTTGCGTGATGGTTCATACTGATTTTATCCTCAGATGAACAATTAATGCGTTGGCAGCTTTTTCTATTCTTATATATATAAACAATGTTTTAGTAATATTTTATTAGATTTTCAAAAACCTGAAGAATATCTCGGATCAGAGCCCAATGAAGACCGTTGTCTTCTGATGCTTTGCTCATTCTGCAACACTATCATTTTAACATCTCTGCATATATATATGCAAAATAATGCAAAGGAGGAATCAGTTATTGACTTATCATTAAAAACTTTTCAAAAAATTCTTTATCTAAAAACATTTATTCTCGATAATTAAAAAAATGATAACTTGCGAATGACTCATCTTCTCATCCCGAAGAATCCAGAAGAAGAAAAAATTAAGATTTATTTCCATTTTTATCCCCAATATTGCATTTATTTATATACTATGCAAGAGGTTTTTTTCCCTCTCCAATTGCAGAAAAGTTTGAAGTATGATATGATTCATAAGAAAACTCGAGATCGAATTATTTAACGATTGCAACACCTTCTCTTTCTGTTTCGCTTTCGTGGTGGTAAAGAGAAATGTTTTTGTTTTTAAGTTCTTCTTAAAAAAATTCTTATCTTCTGTTACATTAAAGGCATCGAATCAGCCTATAATGCAAAATTTTCAACTGCCGTTTGGCACTCCAAGTACAGAAGTAGGGCTTTTATAACTGCTCATAAGACTGAAAAAATAAATGAGAGTTTTCAAGGGCTTCTATGATCCGAACGATCAAAACAGCGAATTTATTTTCTTATTGATCGGAAGTTCATCGACATTCTTTACAGGACATGAATTAGTTCTTGCTGCATAAGCCAATTAGGCCCTTATCCGATTTCGTGCCTTCAACGCCTCGCTGCTCAGCGGGTTTTAGTTAATGGCACGGAGGCCGCCAGACAGCCCTCTCAATTAAATCGACACTTTCGCTTTTCCACTTCTCACTTAATGGTGGAAACATGTGGGAAAAATACAATGGAATGCGAACATTTTTTAATGCATCCTTACCATTCTGTCGTTGCATATCGATACAGTTTCGGAAAGATAGACGGGGGGGGGGATATAAAGCAATGCAGCGAGACAAAAGTTTCTTCTGAAGTGCTCTCATTTTTCTCACAGTTCTTTGAGTTGTGAATGATGGAGGAAATTCATTATATAGTTTTATCACCAGAAATGTAGATGGGCATCGATTTTTTAACTCATTTCCAAATGGGGCTGTCTTCTATTCCTAAGCCAGCGAACGGGGTTTCTTAAAAACTCAAAAGGAATAAATACTGAGTGAAATTCAGTACTTGGTTATTGACGCTAAAATTGCTGATCTGAATCAAATTTTAGTTTCACTTAAAAGAATAAAAAATGCTCCAAAATGCATATTCAGTTATTCTTCATTGTACCACGAAGCAAATATCTTGCACGAGTCTGGAGAGGAATCATTGCCGAATATCTGTTGACGACTCACTTGTGTTGCCGCTGGAGACGCAAAAGCATGACGTATTTAAACCAGATAAAAGGGTCCGTCCATTAAAGAGAGTGCTCAACGCTTTTGTGACGCCAGGGTTAGAGGAGGTGGGAAAAAAAAAAATGCGAGTTTCGACGAGCGAAATGAATGCGAAAGGGAGTGGGTCACTTCCACCAGTAGGTACGATGTGGATGAGAGATGAGAAACTCTCTTTTTTTACCCTCCAGCATTAAGAGAACGATTAATGGCTTCCATTATGTCCGCAACGCATAACCCAAATAGCTTTCTAGCCAAAGATACGATCCTCATTTAAAATGTGCGTAGAAAGTGTTCGACATCCCATTTGCGTCCAGATGCCAACATTTTCAAACGAAAAATAGAGTTGTTTTGATTTTTTTTTTCCCCTCACAAAAGCCAGATTCGGCGATGGTACAGCAATCTCATAATAAAACATCTATCTAAATATTTTCAATAGAATATTACGTTAAAACTTATTGCTTAAAAATTAAATCATTAAAAAAAGTTTTTTATAAGTGATTTGAAGGGAATTAAAATCTGAAACACGGTAAATAACAAATTTTCGAAATGGACAAAAAATTAAAGAGTGGACAAAGGGGTTGGGGGCAATTAGGCTGAGGATTTTTAGCATCAACATCTCGCATGCCTTTTGATAATGAAATGCGAATGATAATTATTGAAAACATTTAAGTCCACATGGCATTTGGTACCAACTCACCAGATAAAAAAAATTATTTATGAGATCTCAAAAGAACAGCAGTCGCATCCGCCATCGTCTTCTGGAAGTCAGCGAAACAAATTAGTAAAAAACACCGTCAAAGTTACGCATTTATTCGCAAAGAAAATACAAAACTAATCAGCGCGAATATTCTCCTCTCGACTTTCATACAATAAGGGGTGTTCCTCTTGACCTTTCGAAATGAGAAATGACTCAAACTTCTAGTTGAATGGCATATTATATATCGGACATTTATTGCTATTTCCCTCGATATAAGAACGGGTATTTAATCATGGGTTTTCACTGTTGTTCCCGCCTTATACATTTAGTAATTTAACAAGTAAAATTATAGATAAAAATATTCTATGATTCGATGCACGAGTGTGGCAAATCATTTCAGCAAAAAATATTCAAGATCCGCGTCTCAATCGAGAGAATCGAGTTCACATCGATCGGTGGGAACCAAAATTGGATGCATTGTTTGTTTATTTCACTGTTGAGATAGCGCTTTCACATGGGCAGTCAAACAAGCAGCCAGCCCGTTGAAAGCGTTTCGAAACTCCACCAGAACCATTCGAGGCCTCAAAGGTATTTTTCAACCAGTTGGAATGATGGCCTTCCCTGACAGTTTCTTCGTTCATTTCTGCGGTGCAAAAGATTCGTTGGTTTTAGAGGAAAATAAAGCACAAATCTCATCGCGTTTTAAATTATGCACGTGGATGAACAGAAGGCGAATCTTCTATTGACAGATTTTGCCCCCCCCCCCCCCTATTAGAAGACAAAAATCTCCTATACCATACTACTTGGCCATATACTACTTTTCATCTGCACAACTTGCTGACAAATAGGCAAAATTCTGAAAAGGCCCTTCCAGAATGGGGGAGAGAGACATGCAGAGTTTTCTGATAATTGCAGCACTTTTCCCTTCGTATGCGATGAAATTTGAAAAATGGAATCTTTCGAGGAAAAAAAGGCCTCTTGACAAATGCAACTGAATATGCATTCGTCTTCATTAAACATAATTTTTTATTACTTTTAAATAATAAATACATTAATTTAAATTAATAAAAATTATTAATTGATGTCAAATAAAATTTATACAGTAATTTATTAATAAAAATATTAACGTGAAGACATATTCTTAAAAGTGCGAGGCACTAACACTAAACAAAATGGAAAATTTTAATCATGTTTAAAAATTCTTTGCCGTTTTGCAAGATAAGTCGTCTGATCCGGAACAAATATGCTCTCAATGTCAGAAATAATTTCCTCGGAGCGATTTTTTAATAATTAATTAAAAATCAACCGAGATTTTGAATTTTCTTCTGATTAACTTCTTAAAAATAATGTTGCACACAAAGTATGTATACAGTATTTTAAAAGTTTTAAATTTTAATATTAACAATTTTATTTTCTGTTATTTCCCCTTTGTTAAAGTAAATCTTAAAAATACTCTTATGCAAAACTGAAAACAATATTTTCCAGTATTGTAATGAAATTCAAATCAAACCGCTATGATTGTCTCATCGAATATTGAACCACGCGCTTTTCTTTCATTTTTAAAAGTCAAAGAATGAATATTCTTTTAATGTTTATATATTCTTTGACTGTGTAATAATTCAATATTTTCTGCTTCTATTTTGTTCTTTGTGAATGTGCACAAACTGTAAGAAATTAATTATGTTAAGAATCAAACCTCGTCTTAATGTGTTTTAACCGAGACAGTGGGCTATTAGATGTGCACACTTGGATTGCACGGCGCCAATTTAATGTTGCAATCAACAATGACTGAAGAATAAGAAAAAGAAAAACAATGTGCATCAATTTATTAAACAAAAATTCGATTTTTACGCCCTTTCGACAATTTCTTCGTCTCTGCTTAGATTTATTCTGGCAAAGAGCAGAAAAAGATGTATAGCAACTAAAATAAATTTTCTTCAATTTATTTCTCAATTCGCAGATTAAAAATTCTTTGCGAATGAAATCACGAGTATCAAATTATACGCAAGCAATATCACTAAATAAAACGCAAATTCCAACTCGCAAAATAATGCCAAAAAAAAAGGCATCCTCAATTCAAAAATTATTTTCGAAATAATTTTTAATGTAAGCAGATGTATTACACGCCCATTCCGAAATCAATTACCACCCGTTCTACGAAATAAAATATGATGCCAGCTTACTCCATTGGAAGAGGTTCACGATCTCGAGCGATATCTAACAGATTCTGTCAGAGTTAAAATCCACGAGAACCAAGAGGAAATTCAGCAGATGTTTATTTCCATTGTTCGCCAAATTCCGATCAAACCTTCAATTAAAATTAAACAAAAGGTAGTTCGAAAATACTGAATAATATGCCATAAGACATTAGCTAAACACCCCTCCCTTTGAGGCATCGAGCATGCTCTAATCCTATAATAGGGGTGATGTTTGTACAAAGCGAAATGCTCCGATTAGCCACGACATCGAAACACTTCTAAATTTAAATACAATCGATGATAGTACCATGAAAATGGATTTTCCCCACACCTGCCCAGTGACGTCACGGGTCAAGGTCATGCGAACGGGCAGTCGCCTGACCGATTGAAGCAGCATCGTGGAACGACTCACGGATTGAATGACCTGAGGAGCTACCCACTGACTGCGATTCTTTGGATGGACAGACACTTGCCTTTCGCTCTGAAGAGTTCTTTTTCGAAACTCAGTCAGCTCATGTGCTCAGTGGCGCGGTAAAAATCAATGATGCTATGGGCACTTTTTTTTCTTGGCCTCCATTTGCTATTGGTGGCTTAGTGAGTAAACATTGCATCCGAGACATCCTTTTTTTTAAAAAAAATTTCTTTATTATATTTGACTTAAAAAGGTCACACGTTCGAATGTTTTCTACCCATGATGCTCACCAACACTTCATTTCTACTCCCGTGCATTCCTTTCCGAAGAAGGAATTCCTCTGGAAGAAATTTCTTCAAGAAGGATTTCCTCTTTGTTATGGAGAGGCCTAGAGTAGAGCAAAAGTATCATTTTCTATTTACTTATTAAGTATCTCGAAACTAAAAAATTCCTTTCTGGACGGTCTGTCTGAGAAGATAATGTTCAGAATTTGAAAAATGAAATTTGGTAAGCGGTGGTGAAAAGAAATCTCCAATTTCTATGAAGTTCTGAGGAGATGCATCCGCGTGTGAACACAGTTAAATCAAATGTTAAAGTGACATTTGGATGAGGCGAAGAACAGAAGTGAAACGGAGCAGTCGGTCTTTTCACCAAAATTTTAAATCCGTGTGGATTGGAAGATTTCCAAATGATGACTCGGTTCTATTATCTACACCACGAAATACCGAATACGCCTGGACGGGATAAGCAGACATTTCTCCCCTCGACTTCCTCGTATGCATGTCGTATTCTCCTTATGTAACTCTGCATTCCTTGAGCGCATAGTGGAGTGGTGAAGGAAGCAAGTCTCAAAGGCACTCAGTGCATTGCGTTCTGTGTTTCGTTGTGTAGTGAAGAAAGCGGATGATGACTTTTGAATTTTTTTAGCTCGTCCGAGTGTTTCATTGAAAGTTGAGAGATGTTGGACTTACCGATGATGGCGTGAACCCGCACCGAGAGCTGCGTCCTCAAGATGATGGCATTCTTTCGGCTGAAAGGAGAAAACATTCAATGGTTTATTTTTGCTTGGAACATAACTCGAACACATAAATAAGCGAAAGAAAACGCTAGCAGCGCTGCGTTGCCTTCACTGATATGTTGTTGCTCTCGCACTGCATCACTGACAGTAATATGAGAAACGGCAACAAAAGCGTGAATCAAAATGAAATGGCTAACAACACATTCATTTCAATAAGTAATTTATCTTTTTTCTTAAAATAAAAAATTTGGCCATAAAAAAATCGTAGAAGCTGAGACAGAAATACTGTAAGGTATATCACTGACTCTGCGACCCACCCGAAGGCACACGGATAAAATAACTGAATGACCGGACCGTCGCAATAGCAACAATGGCGGCAACTATGGTTGAGACCTAAGGGCCAATGCCGGCTACGGTACAACCCTTCCCTAAGGAAGTACGTCCAGTCAGCTAGCCTCTCACCTTTTCGTGTACCCTCCAGGGTGGCGAGAACCAACTACCATGACGGAAGCTTCTCATCCTCATTTCGAGGTGCCCTACTGAAGGGTACAGAAATACAGTAAGTAAAATGACATTTTAATCGCATGGATAATATGCACAAATAATCCAAATCGCATTCTAATATTCAGTTTAAACAGTTAAAATAAAGACAAATACCATGCTAAAAGTGGATTATAAACGAAATTTTGTACCTATGTGCGTGCGATTTTGAATTGAGTTGCGTGTGTGAGGGGGAGGGGTGATTCATATTTTTTGTAGATAAGGTAAAATGGCGCCGCTGTGAACTCATTTTTGAAAAAGCAATTATACCAACTTTCCTTTTAAATGTTTAGTTTATTGACGTCCCGTTTTAAAGCAACGCTAAGGCTATTTTTGGGATGGACCTCGTCATTTTGAACTGTGGTCAGATGACGAGGACGACGCCCGAGCTCGTACCCCTTCTCCAAACTTCCACACCACATTAACGGGACGACGCTTGACCCCGATGGATTTAACGTGCATCAGACCCGTTAACCCGACGGTTCTTCGGTGGATCCAGTATCAGATCCCGAATCTGAAATCCTCCGGTTCCGAAGCCGATATCTTACCACCAGGCCACTACGGCCCTGCCACTTAAACGAAAATATAAACTGCAGGTGTACTTTTGTTATCATGGACATTTAATGTTGCTTGCCCGTCAATTGCAGTTGCAATTTCTGAAACTCTATGTGTATTCATTATACTTAATTACTTACTCACCCATTCAATTTATACTTAATTTTTTATTAACATTCGAAAAGTATTTTCTTCATTGCGGAGCAAAGTTTCAGAACTGGAGGATTTTTGGTTCGATACCCGATTTCCCCGAAGAGCCGTCGTGTAAGTGGGTCTATTGCACTTTAAATCCGTCGGGGCTAAATGTCCTCCTGCTGGTGTGGTGTGGAAGTTTGAAGAGGAGGGTACCAGCTCAGGTGCTGACCTCGCCATCTGACCGCATTTCAAATGAGATGCTACTATAACTAAACAAAACTAGCGTAAAATGCTTCTGCCTGTCTGTGGTGGAACTCTTACAACAGAGCGACCCGCTGGGGTGGTGCGGAAGTATGAAGAGGGGGATGCCAGCTTAGGTGTCGTCCTCGTCATCTGACTGCGTTTCAAAATTGTAAGGTTCTTCTCAAATTTGCCCTAGTGTTGCCTCAAAATGGAGCGTTTAGGTAACTAAACAAAACTAAACTTCATTATGACATAATTTCATGCTAGTATTGTTTTCAGCGCCACGCGCTCTCTAAGTTCTTACTTAAGATCTCTACTTTTAGTACAAAATTAATTTCTTTTCATTAGTTTTTAATTTATAATAAGTTATAATAAATTTATCAGAGTTTTGCAATTATTCTTTGTCATATATAAAACATGATGGGACAATTAAGTAGAATTAATATTTAGTACATTAATTAATTAATCGATATCAAAGTTTTATACATAGTAAAATAATGTACTGTCATAGAGAATACGAAGGAGTTCGTACTTTCGAAATCCTTGTCAGGATATAAGAAAAAAAAAAAAAAAAAGAAAAAAAAAACGGTCACAAAATTCTATCTTTATACGCCCGAAGAACATGAGGTTAAACAAAAGTTTATTCAACCCATCGTTTATTTCACGTGTGATACTGACTGAAATCGGTGCGGTTTCTGCTGAGTGTCAAGCGAAAGATTGCCGCCCGCCCGGAAAGCCACGGATGCTGTGCGGACACAAATTCTTTCGACCTCGGTCCGACAACAACAATGGTCCGCGGAGGCGGAAGCCTTCGATTTTATGGTTTATTAACTTCTCATTTTAGAGCCAAAGACGTTGTGCGACCCCTCTGATGTCATCGAACAGAGTGTTCGTATGTAAATACTGAGAAAAAGTTGACTCAGACCTTCCAGATTGAAACTCGGATTCGCAAACGAGAATAAGGAGGGCTTTTGCAATGATTCATACAAATGAGAGAGAGCGACGCAGCAAGGATTCAAGTCGCTCAAGATAAATGTCATCTTTACGTCACATTCTTAAAATAAATGAAATACCTATTTTAAATAACAAATTTTAAAAGAAGTTCTGGAAATATACAATTATTTAAAAAAAAAAAAAGTGGTATCACCCTCCCCCAAATGGGAAAGCAATGCAAAGCGTGACGTCAGATTGAGAATTGCATCATATTTCAATCTTTAATGAATGCTCTTTTTTCTCTGGGGCTTCGGTTTTTTATTAGACGGTCTCGCGTTTTTATATATTCGCTGTTTTGACCCCAAACATTGGCTTAAAAAAGTGTTAGATTTTATTGCGCCGAATAAAGACTCTTTTTCCAAAAATTTACTATTTTTATACTTTACAGCTTCTTTTTCAATTTAATATTATAAGTATTATGAATTTTTATCATCCCTCCCCCGTCCCAAATTCTCGCCTATTTGGCGCCACTCTTACAGAATTAAAACTAATCTAAAATAAATCGATACTGAAGATACTGATACGATAGTTTGTCATCGAAAATACAATATTGAATAAAATTTCAAGGGCCTATCATATGAGAGTAAGAAGGTAAAAATTCCATTTCAAAATTTTATCTTTATAAATCTGAGTCATGTTAAATTAAACTGTTAAAAAGATTAGACTCCTGGTATAAACGGATGAATAATAAAATAACAATAGAAATACAAATTTCTCTTTCTGTGTTTTTTTTTTTTTTTTTTTAATTTTTTGAAAGAAAGAACAGAAAGAAAGTTTGGTTTTTCATCATAAAAGAACCTTGAACGGTAGACATTAATTAAAATTAAAAACCAAATTCACTTTTGAAGAGCACGTCCAGATGGCAGCACTGACAATACATGCCAAACAACTGTCAGAATGGCAATGTTTACCAAAAAGAGAAGAACCTGAGTGGTTTGTACTCTTTAAAAACTGCTATAAGTGTGAGGTGACAAAAGAAAATAAAGCTTTTCGTTTCCTTACTTTCTCTAAAAGCAGTTTTCATCTCATTTGATTTGATTAATGTGTGTCAAAATTAAATTTTATAACAACTGTACAAATTCTCAATTGTGCAGTTGTGCGTTCTCGATTATTTTTGATTTATTACATGATTATGGCAGTGAATTTTACATAAATTTTTAACAAGATTCCACAAGAATTATAATGATGATTCATGAAATAAAATTAAACTAAAAAGTAGAAAACAGTGAAACAAAATATTTATTTCAAAGGGTAAACTTTTACTAGAATAAAGAAGGCAATTTCACGATCAAGACTGCGGATATCGAAACAAAAAATGGGAAAGCCTGAGGCAGAAGGTATGAAATAAAAGGAATAATCCGTATGAATTTTTTAAAAGATCAATACATATTTTGTGAACAAATTCTACATTATAAACATTATTTAAATTTCTATTTCTAGTTGTGGATTTTATAATTTTATTTTGATCACCAAATTTTTTATTCAAAAATATTTTCTCTTTCCATATAGAATCAGAAAAGCTTAGAAACTTTTAATATTTTTTTTTTATATCTGTTTGATAAATATGTGACTTTTACTTTAGAAAAAAAAAAGAGTAAAGCTTTCCAAAATTTAATCGCTTTCGCTTAAAAATTCATAGAATTTGCGACAACAGCACATCGCATGACACAACAAGCGTCACCTGTACTCGACACTAATACTGGGAATGCGGGGCACAAGACAAAGGCACTTCCGCTTTGCAGAAGCGAAAAATATTGCATCATTGTTTTCGCTAGAATTTCAAATCGAGGCATGATTCACCCGAATCGAGTGGTGCGTGTGAACGTTGCAGCAAAGGAGCTTCATTTCTTTGCTCAACGGAACAATGAATAAGAAAAAAAAAAGAAAAAAAATTAGGGTCCAAATAAGCTAAAATGTTTTAGATTTTTTAAAACTAAAAATACTTCCAAAGCGTTATTTTTAATATATAATAGTTTCTAAAATAATAAATAATTAATAGATGAAAAAACTTTAAAACAAATCACGTGATAAGGAGGAATACAAACAAAGAAAGTAAAAGTTTCAGAAAATAATCCAAAAATTTTAATGAACAAACAATATAGTGCACTTTGAATATGAAGATTGGACATCGAGATTTTTTAAGAATTGATGATTACATTGAACAGAAATAAAGCCCTTGAATGAATAAAGGGCTTTAAGAATTATTCATTCAGGATCGCTGGAGGACAAATTACGAATTAATTCAAATAACGGAAGTCATTCAAAAATAGAAACTATGTTTTACACTAATTCGAATTACAGAGATAATTTATCATATTGGAAATCAACATCCTGGTAACATAAAATTGAAGAAAAAAATCAAAGAGATTAAAAAGAATAGCAAATTATCCAATAAATTCGATTTAAAAATGCTGGAATTAGCCAATTTCTGTTGTAATTATTTTATTATGATTTCCGAAAGGAAACGATGTGCTTTATGACATGCTTTCCATTTTAATCGTGCTCAAGTTTTGGTATAAAGTACAGAATGAAAAAAAAAAGTTAGAAAAGAAAATTGAAAAAAAAAATTACCAATTAGATCAAAATAAGAAAACGCGTATTCTGTTTATATGCAAAAATAATTCCTCAAAATAAAAGAAATGTAGCCCTGTAGGTAATAAGAAAATTATTTCAATTTCTGTGTTCTACCATGATTTTCTTGAAAGAACAATTAAATATTTCATTGATTTTTACTTTATTAGTTTATTTAATTATTTATTTTGTAAACAGCCAAAATTTTGATTGAAGAAGCAGAAAGTCCGTTCAGATTGTTTGAAATACTGTCCATAGCACTTTTACAGTACTAGCAACCAACTTAGTAACAAATTCCTTCAAAAACGTTCTCAGTTCCGAAAAACTTTAAAAAATAATAATAATAAATAAATAAAACTTTTTCCTGAGGAAAAATGAATGCGGTGTCGGTCACACTATGTCAACCGGAGGAAATGCTCTCTCAGTTGTCCCACGTTTCGAAACACTGTCATCGTCTTAGCAAAAAAAAATCTGTTTACTTTTTTTTTAGTGCTTAAGTGGATGCCTCGAAACAAAAAACTTCCACTATCCTCCCAATCTCAAAAACTTCGAAAAGGGATGGGTGAATGGACGCCCCCACCCACCCACGATACACATAAATACTTTTTTTGAGTGTGGACACTCGTTTGGATGGATATATAGTTCTTTTAATGATTATGTGTAGCCGCATATCTTTCTCAGAGATTTTGAGCCTGCAGCAGGCAGCAGATTAGCTGGATTGGAGAAAAGGTACGCGAAAGTAATGTTGGTAATGACTTAAAACATAAAGAATAAAAATGATATATATATATATATATATGGAAATTAATTATATGCGACCCCCCTCAAAGCCTACTACCATGGATCAAGTTCAAGAGTTGCACTGAAGAATTGATTAATTCATATGTTAGGACAATGAGCTACAAGTGATACTATTTTATAAAAAGTAACGGAATAAAGTGTGAAACCTAAAAATTAATCCTACAAATATTATTAATTCGAATTGTTTGACCGATGGGCCTTTAGAATTATTGACCCTTTGCACTCGGATGGTGCCTCTCACTCCCCATTCAAGACGCTGCAGCATTTTGACGTTTTATTTATTTATTTTTGATTGTTAAAAACGCCTAAAATGCAAATGAATGAATCGGTAGAATTCAACTTAAAACAATTATCTATATTTATTTTTCTGATCAAGAAACAAGTCTTTGTATTAGGTGAATAATCACGCATTGAATTACTTTTCCGAGTGTAAAGGGTAAATAAACATCTATTTGCACGAAAGCAGGACAAGAACAGCATCTGTTAATCAAAGAGAGAAGGAAGATTGATAACCTTTGATCTATACGACTAAAAGGGAAAATTGATATTTAATATTTTCTATACTCTAGAAATTTAAGCAGATATCTTCAAATTTTGTTCATACAATACATAATGAAGGCTTCGTCATTATTCCTTTAATAGTTCACTACTTTCTCGTATAAGTAGAGAATCATCAAAAAATTCGCTTTTGAGGAATATCCACATTTTAGACCTCCCGGAGTTCGGGAAACATAATTCTGGAAAATGCTTTCTGTCATAAAGACAACACAAAAACTCTTCGAATGACACGAATGAATTTGGTATATGTTCTTTACAACAAATCTGTAGATTTCTCTCCCATTTTGAGCAAAATCTATTGAAAGAAAGTCAGCCTGTCCGGCTGTCAACATGACAACTACAAAAGGAATAGAGCTAGATAATAAAAATTCAGCGCACAGATTGAACATCCATCAAATTTTGAGCCAAATGCACTCAGGGGGTCGATCTTCTGCGGGTTTATATTTTCAGAAACATGTAAATGCGGTAACTCAAAAACGCAAAGACTTATATGCACTAAATTTGATATGTGATTGTAATTATAGTTCTGGGCTGGGATAGCCTGGTGGGTGGGTCGTTGGGATTGTGAGTTCGAGCCCAGCCGGCCGAAGACTCTACGTATAGATGGTTGCGTGTGCACGTATAAATCTGTCTTAGCCACGAAATCCTCCAAGTCGAGACAATTCGGGGTACTGGATCCAAGGTGATCGTTCTCTGATTCGAGTCTAAGTCCGCCCCATGAAAAGGTATGTGACGCTTGAGGAGATAAGACATATTCTTGGCTCTATACGGCGCGAGTGAAACAAGAGACGCTAAAACTCGGCTTGCACTATGACAAGTGCCATAAGCAGCAATAACAATGATTATAGTTCTGTGTCAAATTTTGATTTCAATCGTTTGGGGAAAACGGAGTCCAAAACACAAATTTGTCTTTATTAGAGATAATGCGAGAATGTTGTGTGTATTTATTAACAACCGCATATTCTCAAAAAGAACACTGGCGGATAAACGATGACCGCCCTTCCTAAGTCCCCAGTTTCCCATTCCCGCCCGCATTCATCCAGCGGTGGACGCCCTTCAGCATTTTTCATTGAAGATGAGAATTCAGCTGTTACTGAGGGCCTGCTTTTCCAGTCAGTACATAAAGATTCGGAGGGTTTTCCGTATTGAGAGGTACGCATTTCCATTGGTCGTGTGTTTTGCTTCATGATTGCCTAGCATTTGGAACTTTGATAGCAAGTAGAACACGTCAATGAGTACGCAACGCATCCTAAAGACATTTAATTAGATTTGCAGCTTTTAGCATTCACATTCGAACGGAATTCGATTTAATAATTCTGTTATTTAATCATTAAGAATAAATATTCTGAGGTATTTTTAAACGAATCATGAAGCGATTGTGAGACTAGTCACGATTTTCGAAAGTACGCACAGCACATAACTGAATTTATCTTAAACAGTCGTATTAATATTTTTATGAGCTCGAAGAACATTCAATTATTCGAGAAACATAAACCGATGGGGTCTCGGTCGCATTCTCGAAAGTCAATCTTTTCTCGTGACAAACAGCGAAGGCATGATTTCACGACCTCGAAATCGATTTCCTGTTCTTTTTCATTCGTCACGAAATTCAGAGACAAATTTCAAAAGGTTATTAGAATCCTCCGTAATTCTTTTGTTCTTAAACTTCAAAGGAAATTAATCTATTTAATTGATCTTAAAGAAAATGAATCCATGCATAGATGAGTGTTGTTGCTTCTTATGGCACTTAGACAAGCCCGCTGTTACGAAGACAGCGATTTAGGCCGATATGGGGTGCGTCTCTTGTTTTCAGTAGCGTCAATTTGCCGCTACGATTCTGCCATTCGCATGCACAACCCCTATTTACAGGAGGGCACATTCACACAACTCACAGATTGCACAGAGGAAGAACAACCACGCCCGAACCGAGGCATAGATGAATAAATTCATTGAGGCTGGTTCTCCTTTTCAAAATCAGTTCAAAAAGGAATTTCCTTCGTGCCCGATATGCATCGAGAGAAATCATCAAAATCGGGAAAATATTAAAAAATTCCTACCTTTCAGACTTCCAAGGAAAAAAAAAAAAAAATTCGGGGATGAAAGTTTTCTTTTAATGCTCACTTAGCAAAATAAAAGTATAAAATTTTGTATGCAGCCTTTTTACCCATATTTTAGAATTTCAATCAAATAAATATTGGATGAACAAACCTCTCCACCGTATTCATGTGAATGTTAAAAATACGCAAAGTGTTGGACATTTTAATCTCTAGATTATAATCAGAGTTGTAATTCTGTATCAGAATTTGAAACAAATGTGACAGAGGAAATATGTTAGTCTGACCACTATGTAATGAGCACGATACCTCAGAAACGTAAAATAGCCAGATAGATGAAATTTGTTTAATCATCTTATCATCAGAACAGATCTGTATCAAATTTTGGACTAAATCTGTTAAAGGGGGTTGATCTTTTATCCGTTCTTGTAGGTAAGAACTAATGAACACTCTCGATTATCCAAAGGGGCGCAAACTGGAAATTTGCTAAACAGTTAATCTTATGCTTAATGCAAAACAATTTTTTCCACGGAAATCTACATAAAATGAAACAATGCTATCCATTCCAAAAAGCTGAAATAAATTTATAAATATGCAATTTATTATTAATAATGCATGCTTTTTCAGCAAGAAAGTTACCTAAAAACGTTTGTCTGCGGCTAAGCTTCAAAATTTGGTGAAAATGTGACAATATCGTCAGAGAAAATTGTAGAACGCATAGCTACTACCCGATTCAGGTGATGCCCAGCATCTCATTTTGCTTTTTTCTGTTGAAGCTGTTATCTTTTCCTCGGACCAGGTCTCGTCTGTGACACAGAATACAGCTCTTCGATTCCTCCACTAGCCTCAAGGTCTATTTGGAAGAATGCAGGAAAATAAATGCATCCGTGGAGGGATCGGTGCTGATTACCATTATTTTAAGAAATGCATAGAAATCTCGGATTTAAGAAAGAATCTGAAAGTTGAAAATGTACAGTATTGATGGTACCAGATAATCTTAAAACTCTGAATGATGTGGTGTTAAAAATTGTCAGTTTTTTACCAACTGTTTGGATTTCTGTTGCTGTGAAGCGAGAATTTGGAGGAATATTGAGGATTTCAGGGGAAATTTTCTTTAAATGATGGCCTGTTCCTTGTTTAATAGGAAGACAGGTGAACGGGAAGATGAGGAGGAAGGTCAGTGGTTGACAACTTTGTGGTTGGGGACCAAATACCTAGAAGAGGATGTCGGTTTGGTGAAGCGGTCAGTGTTATGGACGGACTATGTTAAAGACAAGAGTCAATCACAATACATCCTGTCGATACTGCTACGCTCGGGGGATGCGGGGTGGTCGGCTTTTATAACTGCTTACTCATCCACTATATCATGATAGCAAGTGAACACAGAATCCTTGTGGGTTTTTTTTTTTTTCATACATTTTATCTTTCTGCATATTATTACTCCAAACAATTTTTTTCTTCAAAGTTGAAATTCTTTGTAAACTGTTTTATTTATTAGCATTTATTATATGTTTGTAAATTCTGAACATAGTTATTTTCGTTTTTTCTACTGTAAATATTTTGGTATTTAATAAAACTCCCGTAAAAAGCCTACCAAACCTTTCAATAACCAGAATGGTTACAGATACGGGGGACGGATGACACGGCGCCCTGTTCTGTACAAAAGTCTTGGCCATGGACACAATCGCATTCGATTAAAACTTGCACAAATCATTCGAAGTCGCGTTCGCTTCTTTCATGCAGAAATAAGGATTCTCTTCAAACAAACGCTCCTCATTTTGTGAAACGTCGCCCTTTCTTAGCGTTTTATTTTTCTCTTTATGCTTTCAGAGAGATGTTCGCTAAACGAGGTATCACTGCATTTCTTTACCTATAAACCGACGGTGCGCTACACAGAAAAGAAAAAAGAAAACGATTATTTGCTTTTGCTTTCTGGTGTTAAATCGAAGTGTGGGATTCACAACGGCGGACAGTCGAAAGTTGACTGCTTAAAGAAAAGAATGTGGTGTGTAAAGTAAAAGTATTAAAAACCATCATCTAAGTGAGCATAACTCTAAATAATTGAATGCACTATTTCAGAAATGCTGACAAATATTTCTTTTTAAAAATGTTATATTTTAAGACACTGAAAAAAAAATTTAGGCATGGGGGGGGGGGAGAGGAGAGAGATGCGCAAAAAAGTGGAGCCAAAAAAGTCTTTTGGCAGGAGTGGAAAAGCCACGCGCGGGACTGATTGCATCAGCAACCAAGCAGAAACATACAGATTCATCTTTCTTTCAATTTTTTTATCCATTAGATTCCGTTCTCTCTGTACGAACATATTTTTGGTTGTTCGTCTGCCTTCATTCTTCTAATTCAAGCGCTTTCCTTCCCTCCCCCGGGACCCGTAATCGTTTGGTATTCTTTCTTTCACTGCTGTTCTGTTTCGTGTGATCGCTTTATTACACAGCGTAATGATCGTCTGGCGCGAAAGCTTTGTTTACATGTCATGTAACATTCTTTATCCGAAGGTTCCTGACGAACAGCTCGCGTTACTAACCGAAAGAAGAAAAAATGAACTTATTACGCGCGCTTCTTTGGTTGGACAATAGAATTTGATGGAGAGAAAAAATGGGAAATGTGTTTTTCTTGGATGAATGACGAACAATAAGATGATATGCGTTAAAAGATTGGATGAAAGAGTACTCTGTCAAGCCTAATGGCGAGAATAGAGAGATGTTAGTTCCGAGTTCTGCCTCATTTCTTTACCGATTTCTACCGCTTTACGGTTCACAGTTTAATACGGAAGAGTCCCATTATACTAAGTCTTTAAAAAGAGTGAATATAAATAGGGCACGAATATTTGTTAAATTGGCCCTGTTTCGTTCATATAATTGAAAGGAGAAATAAATCTGAAATATTAATTTTCAGAAGTTTTTTAATAAAGCAATTAAAAATTTCTTTTATTACTGTGCTAAAACGTATTTTTAAAATGACTCCCTGCTTTCTAATCTTTTTTTATATCAATCGTTATTAAAAATTTCATGGAATCTTAAACTCATCATTTATATCTCAAATTCATTAGTCTTGAATCGGTGAAATGATGATAAAGTCATAAAAATATTAAATTCGTATATTGTAATCGAAAATATACAAGTGCACAAAATTTGAAAACTCAAGAGATGAGTGAAAAATTGATTTCGAAATTTCATCTTAACCTCATATCAATCTGGTGAGACTAAATAAAAGCTCTCATTTTATAAAGATAAAAACTGTACTCATAGCGACGATTTCTGTTCAAACAAAGCATAAGTCAACATTAAAATGGCTTCTGCTGAACGAAATTCCTTAAAATTCTTCGATAGCAAAAATGGAAGTAATTCTTTAAAATATTTGACTAGCGAAAATGGATTCCAAATATGGATTCTTTAAAAAAAATTCTTCTAAATCTATTCAAAATAAGTTTATAAAAGTAAAATCATTATTATTCATCAGTTCGGTTCGAAACGTAAGCTTCAGTGTCCTCCAATTAGTCAGACAATGTTTGAAGAAACTCGTTTCAACATCATAATCACAGCGTCATAATGATAAAGAAACAACAATAACCAAATAAAAGAGCATTAAAGTCAGAGGGAAAATCAGGATTGAGACATAATTCGAATTCTGAAGCTCTTTTAGCACCATTCTATAAACTATATAAAACAGAAGTGCATTTTCTTACTAGAATAAGTAATATAAGGTAAGCACTCATCGGTGCAAATGGAGAAACTTGACATTATAAGGCATCTAAAGATTTAAGCATTAAAATGACTATAGGGTTTCGTGTCAATTACAAGAAGAAACTTTGTAAAAATAAAAAATGGCCGATGCGGTCGTCAGCTTTTACTTTCTCAGCAGGAAATGTATAGAGGAAGAAGTATGGTAATCGACAAATAATGCTTCTGGAAATCCGAAGAAAGAAGAAATTGCATTGGCATTTGTCTGTGAAAGCAATATCGCAGAAAATCGAAATGACAGATTTTTGAAGAGCTGCTTTGGATAGAAGGAAGGAGTTCTCATTCTCCCCGCCCGCACACCACGCCGACAACACAACATGGATGGATATCGCTGCCATTTGCTTCAGCCACCTAAAATAAATTTTAATTCAAAGGATGGATTGCAGTCATCGAGGTGAGAGCAACACACTGTATAAATGAAATTTTCAATGTGAATTTATTTCTCCGTCTTTACTACTAATAAAGAAGAACGCCCGTCTTTCAGTGGGTAGGCAGAATGTATGATCTAGAGTAATAATATTTGGCATCTTGGAGGGGATTGTTTTTAAAGTTTGAATTAGAATGTGAAGTAATTAAAAATTAAATTAGATTTTATCCATTTTCCATCTCAATTTCAGAAAACATTATTAAACGAAAATGATTTGACATCATTTTAGAATTCAAAAAACTATAATTTTAATTACATTAATAATTAGTTATTAAATTTTCCCCCCTAAATTTCGATAATTTTTGAAAATATTTTTTGTATTATTTTCTACAATGCATTTCACAGTTGCAATGAAATTTATATTGCTTTTCGTCAAATATTTAACCTTATTCTACCTTTCCTTGTTAAAAGTAAAGGAAACAAGCCTTTATTTAATATCCGTGCTGTTTAAGTGAGAAACAAGAATACGAATTTGCAAAAATAAGAAAATAGTTGAACCGGAACAGTTTTTTAATGGCAGCTTGACTCTATTAAGATGGACATAATGAACAGGCTGCTAAAATAACATCGTTTTAATGCCTATGACAATTTATTGCCCCCAATCGTTTTGTTGAGAAAACCATAAGCATCAAATAATGTATAATTCAAATTTAACAACCTGATGTTTCCGGTGAACCAAACCGTATTAAAGGCGGCTAGTATTGAATTATTATTATTTTTTTGAAGTTTTTATTTAAAGCATGCTTTTAATAATTTATAATTTTTATTTTATTCTGTGATTATTGCAATTTAGGGTTTAAGTTTAAAAGTATGCTATAATGAAAACATTTTTAAATGGATCCATTTTCGAAACACTACTGGTCTTTACCTTTAATACAGTTTGTCACAAATAAAAATATTATTGACGTATTATCCTATCGACGTTTTCGTATTTTTACATAATACGGTGTGTCATTTTGAACGTCTTCCTTTCATTCGGTAAGAAGTAAAATTCGGCACAGATGTATAATTTAGGTGATGCATACTGAATTTAATCCATTCAAAGCATTGCGTTTTAAAATCCTCATGTTCACACTCCCGTCAATACACAGACTGACAGATGGTCGATTCTTTTGAAGAATTGGATTCAAATTTTTATTTACATCTTTTACAATAATAAATCTATACGCTCGATTTCATCCATTCAGTTATTTGATATTTTGCGTTCCCACAGATATTCAAAAACTTGGTAAAATCTTCAAATTTAGTGAGAAAGGGATTTCAGCCTTTACGGCTTATTGCGAATTATTGTAATCATTAACAGGCATATATAACTACCACCATATGTTTTTTGTTTTCATTTATGTCTAAATCATGGAGATTCACTGTAATGTCGAAGTCAAATATTTCGAACATCACAATACTCTTCTCTACGTGGAACAACTCCTCATGATTGTAATATTTCAAGTTAGGATTTTTGGTCCCCGGCGCTATCCTGAAAGTCACAGCAGATATTGGTAGAATACTATCATACAAAAAATCAAAACAAGGGCCAAAGAGTTCTTTATGGCCTCATTCCCTGGAAAAAGAAACCGCAGATCCCCGCTCAGACCAGGCCCCCTCGTCCTCAAGGCTATTTCGCTGAAAGAGAATTGCGACGCTCATCTTCCACGACGGTCACGTTCTTGCGCAGAAGAAGGTCACGCAATAAATGTCACAGTTCGAAAAGAAATCGTTTGCTCATCTGGAAGAAGTTGTCTTTCTTTTTCGAACATTCTCCCTCTCCTCGAGCGACAAACACATTCTCGAGGTAGGATCGTCTGGCTTCGCCAAAGAACATGAATAATTCAAAAACTAACCAGTTCTGGAACTGCTTTTTCTTTTCGGAACACGCCAAAGTAAACAAACAAGGTGATGTGTGGTCACTGCATTTCGGATCGAGCGAGTAGCGATATCAGCTGATTAATTTTTAATATGCCGTAAAGAAAAACAATAAAAATAAAACACGAAATGAATGCCTTCTTTATTTGGATAGCAGGCATTCATTTGTATAATATCGATGTCTGGAGAAGCCCAGAAACAGAGACGCAGTTTAGGAACAATAAAAATGATTTCGAATATAATAGTTTACTATGCAGATTAATTGTTGGAATAACTTAAGAATAATCCGGTTGAGAATATGAGTACGTACCAGTGTTCTAATTCCCTTTTCCGCGTATTTATACAATATGGTGGATTTTGATCAGGAGACTAAATATGGTTTAGTTAGTTTAGTTTAGTTACATTAACGTCCCGTTTCAAAGCAACACTAGGGTTATATGCCAGATATGGTGCTGGGGCCTAACCAATTGGGTCCAAACTTTGGTACAAATTCACAGCTTCGTTGTCAAGAAAATGCCGATTTCCATTTATCTAGGTCTTTGCATTTTTTCCATTCAAATGAAATATACAGAAAATATTCTAATCACCAAAAAATTCGAACTTGAGATTTTGATGAATTTTTACGTTTTAGACTTGCTTGAGTTAAGAAAACACATTCCCGGAAAATGTCTGTGACTAAGACACTTCAAAAATACTCTGAGCTAGATAGATGAAATTTGATATATGGTCTTTATGCTATATCTGTTGTTTGATCAAAATCTAGTCCATTTAAATCAAATTTTGATCAAAATCTATTCAGAGGATATCTGCCCGCCCGCTTATTCGAATTAGAATTTAACGCGATTACCAAAAAAGAAAGATTCCGTACACAGATGCAAAATATGTAATGCAAACACCTCTCAAATTTTCAACCAAATCTGACAAATGCTTACCTTCTACTTTCCGATGCATGCAAATTCGATAGCTGAAAAATGTAATGATTGAAATATAACAAATTTGGAATGTAATTTTGTGACTACAAGAATAGTTTTGTGCTAAATTTTGATTTAAATCGATTGAGAAAAAGTTATCTGCAATACGAATTTGATTTTAAGATACTTTTCATTACATGCCAGAGATTAATCGTCAAAATATTCGCTCTGGATCACACGATGGATTCAGGAAAAGTGCTAAATTCAAAGATTAATATGTCGTAACCAATGGCATGTAAGGCTTTCTCTGCCTTGCCCAAGAGATGGGGGATACACTTTTATTAGAGAGTATGTGAGAAAGTTTTTTGGGAAAACATTCCCTGTGGTTGAGTTTATATATAAATGCATTCACGGAAAGACAGGCGGATACAATCAATGCACATCTATAACTCTGATGATAAAATCGTATGGAATCATAAATTCGACTGTTGTGCTTTTAGCTATTATGTTCACAATAGTAAAAATAAAAAAGGTTTTTTAAAACAAGCCATAATTTGAGCACTTAAAAGTGGAAAGCTTTCTTTCAGAAGTGTAAAAGAACTGCTTTAAATAATGCTCTAACAAGAAAGAAAGAAAAGTCTCTAAAAATCACGATTTATAATAAATGCGGGTAACATTTCAATTCTCGTCATGTCACGCGACCACATTTTTGATTAAAAAACTAATTTCTGTTATCCAATAAACTAAAGACAAAAGTAATTTAAGAATTTTTGTAATGTTTATTGTTGTTTAAAATTAAATAATAAATTATTCATTTAAGCTCTGCGGTCAAAATTTAGACTCTTTATCCGAATGTCATGATTTTCAACATAACTTTTTGGGTACAGACTGATTGCAAAGAGTTAGAACACCTGCTGTCGGAATGCTCACTTCGAGCACCACCCGTGAAATATAAATAAGAGCTCAAGGTGGTAATTATTGAATTCGAGTAATGAACAAATATTCAGAAACAACAGCAGTTCAAATAAATAAATACCATTTCAAGCAAACGCTTAGTTTGCATTTGACTACCGTAGAATTGAACTGTTACATCGCACACATACACAAGTGACCGAAGGGGTTTTTTTTCTCCAGAAACATAAATTGATTTCTATCCATATGTTACGCACAGTTGACTTTTCAAAAAAAAATTATTCAAGTCAAAACTATTCGTTTTGGGAAATCCCGCTCTCTTTGTTGATTTCTTTTAACACTAGGTTAGGGTGGTGCGCGGACCCCCACCCCCCCACACACACAAAGAGATTTTTTTTTTTTTTTTTTTTGAATTTCCCGTACATTAGCACAAAACGAAACACTTCTGTGTTTTTGTTTTACAATGAAGAAGAAAATGGTGTATGCATTTTGAAAACGTCTTCCTTCTATCGGATTGCATTTAAAACTTGACAACTTCCATAACGAGAGCACTTTTAATTTTCGTTTATCTAAATCGTTGCATCTTTTAGTTTTTCCATTTAGTTTCATACGAAGAAACCCACTGAGGTGTCTATTAAAAATTCAGATGTTAAAATCACGAATTAAATTTCATCATTAAAATCCTTTTTTTTTTTTTTTTTTTTTCATGTTCATATTTGTATGAACTGACAAAGAAGACTACCTATCGATATATTCCTTCCTAAATTTGCCAGAAAACTGGAACTCAAGTGCAACCGCCGCGCGCCAAAGATCGTTTGTTCACGTTTAATGTGTTCGCAGACAGGCGGACGCATTTCTCAAAACAATTTTCTTGAATCAGAAAGATCTGAACACAGAGATTCGTTTATGCCAGGAAAAAGTATTTTCTTTTTTCTTTTTGCATATTCTGAATATCGAATTAAAAGTTAACGTTTACAAAAAGTAAAATCAGCAAACACTTATCATTCTTATTGTTACTTTAGAACACATCAGTGGATTTGGTATGAGAACCACGTACCAAATTTGATCCAAAATCTTCTCGTTTTTTTTTTTTTTTTTTTTTTTTTTTGAGCCTATGTTTTCCCAGAAACGCAGACAGACAATACTAAAATTTCGAGATTAAAAAAATCATTTAAGATTGCAGAACCTTTTGTTTCCAAATTCCATTACACAAGAAAGTAAAAATCGTGAATAAAAACAAAAAAGGATACGAAAATTTTCTGATAAAAAAAATTGGCAGTTAGCTCTTTGACCAGACATGGATCGTTCAAAATAACTTATAAATCCACTCACGATTAAATAAATAAAGCTGAAACCACAGAAAATTAATCACCCATGAGAATTTCGATTTATTAAGCAATTAACGATTACAATTGCACATTTATGAGTTTTCTTTCTGCATATTCAAATCGTCATTTTAAAAGTCTCAAAATAAACATTAAAAGTATCTGCTTCGAAGCAATTTACAGACTGTTTAAATAGACAACAAGGACAACAACACAAACCTTGGACTTCTAAATAAGGCTTGCTCAGTGTTTTACGATTCAACGGACGAAACGAGAGTTTGCAGTTGACCTGAAATTTTTTTTTTTAAATTTGTATTTCTAATCCGGTGAGTTTTCTTTCCTCTTTCGTGTTCCACCCAAGATATTTCAAATTTCAATTCGAAAAGGGCAATCAAAACTGAAAAAAATTAAAATCTGAAAACAATTGTTGATTATTCAAAAAGGTCTACACCCTGCGAGCAAAAATTTCTTGATGGTGAATATGGTACAAATGTTGTTTATTTTGGAAATTTTTTTTTTTCTGAAATAATAACTTAAAACGATTACGCAGTTCTTTTTTTAAATAAAAGGAAGTAAATTTTAAAACATACATTTATCTACGTATTAGCAAATGGAGAATGCTATTTTTTTAATGAAAAATCTGAATATAAAAATCGAACAATTGCAATGGGAGAGGCGCTGTTAGAAATATTATATTAGCATTTTAATTATCTAAAATGCGCTTTATTATAATTTGATTTAGAAATTTTTGTCTTAATCATATTCATTATGAATTAATTTTTTCATACTATTGTTTTAAACGTCTCACGCCATAATGATTTTGTTTTCGTATCCATATTTTTGATAAAAATAAATGTTTTACTTTTTAGCACATTTATAAAAATGTGTTTTTAAATTTCCCTACTTTTCAGGTTTTGCTATATTTAATCATGAAAATCATTATAATACATTTAATATATACCATAAATATTAAGGAGTGTAAAAATATTTTTTTCAAATGTACTATCTATCGGAGAAATTTAAAATTTAAATAAAATTAATGGATTGAATGACAATGAAGTACTAGAAGTAATAAAATAGCTCATTGTCCTTAAGAACAGACAACCATGCAAAACACCCGAATCAAAGCATCCAATAATAAATGAAAAATAGATTTAAAAAAATCTATATTTACAAGAATGGAACAAGGTAAATAAAAGCACACCAAAAGAAACACCCATCTACCCCTGGCGAACAGCGAGGAGTCTGAACATCTTCAGCAATTTAAATGATTTCAGACATAATAAATACGCGCGAATGCCCTCTGATTTTGACTTTTACATTATGGTGCGTTTGAGACCAACTAGGAATTCTTTCGGAGTTCAGACTTTGCTACAAATTTACAATTTTAGAGATGAGACCACGTACTATATTTCATTTAACTAACTGCTTGCGTTTTCGTTTTCACATCAATGCGAGAAGATTTTTGAAAAGATTTGGTTCAAAATTTAAAATTCTGTTGATGAAACTGTCCATCCTTATAGTTTGTGATAATTTTGAAGTACCGATTCAAATGCATGCGGCAATAGAGACCTGAAGAGTTCCTTTTGGCAGATTTCGTGCAAACTACATGGTTTAGTTTAACTATATTAATGTCCCCTTATATAACGCAACATTAGGGTAATTTTGGGACGGACCTCTCAATTTTAAACCGCTGTCCGATAACGAGGACGACGCCTGAGCTGACATCCCCCCACTCCAAACTTCAACACTACACCAGGGGTACGACGTTAGGCCCCGACGAATTTAGCGTGCACCAAACCCGCTTACACGACGGTTTTTCGGTGGAATTGACTCTCGAACCTGAAGTCCTCCGATTCCGAAGACAAGACCTTACACCAGGCCACCGTACCTCGTAAACTATATGAATGGCTTCTTACCAAATTACATCCTTCGCTGTTTTCAGACTTGCAGGAGGAGGGGGGGGGGATATTGAACTGATTTATCGGGGCAATTTTTCTATGACTGCTTTTTTCTTTTCTTTTCTTATCTCTTTTTTTTTTTTTTTTTTGCATACTTTGTACGCGAGAAATTAGAAAAGTAGCCTCCCGAATAGCATTTAAAAAAAGTGCGTTGATTCGCTCGAAGGGAACTAGGCTAGAGGCTTCCTTTTGTTTAACAAAAGATCAAAACTATCAGCAGAAAGAATCAATTCTACGGATCATCTCATGAGAAGGTTCGTTTTATTTTTATCGTGCTATATTTAAAGTGAAAAGTTTTTGTAATACCTCGAATTATTTATTAGATTACTAAAATAGTTCATTTAAAATGAAAGAATGGGCACGTGGCTAAAGATATTCAGGTACCAATCGCTGAGATATGATTCTTCCTTTTCGATTGGCAGAATAATGGCTGAACCTCCTTTCAAGTGCTCAACAAGCGGCTCTTTCGATTTTCAAAAATAACGGAAACGCCCTTCGCTATAAAGAATGCATTCTTTGAAATGAATAATCATCCGGAGACCCAATCGGAATGAAGTGTATTTGAGGGATAGGAAATGAAAAGCCGAGGAAGAGGAAGAATCTTCGGCGTCGCGGCGTCGAGCGGCCCCGGTCTGATTCAGGTCGCGTCCAGGTGGCACAGGCCCGGCGTGGGTGGCGCGATGACACAGATTTGCTTTCGTCTTTCTTCGTTTTTCTCTATTCAAATGATTGAAAAGTCGTTCATAGTGAATAAATGAATAAATAAAAAGCAGCTAAAGTTTCACTGGAAAACATGAATTTGAAAAAGTAAAATTGCTGAAATAGAAATTTAAAAAAAAGAGAAATCATTAACAGATTTCTGATATACAAAAAAATTCTTTCAATCTGAAAAAAAACATCCAATTCTTCCACTCTTTTACTTTATCAGTAAACTATACAGAAACTTGAGTCCCATAAAACTATCGGAAATCGACTTGAGCCCTCGACTTTCTCGTGTACCAAAAAAATCACGTTCACAAACTCACAAGTAAGCGGACCGACAGATGTTTTACTATTTGAGGTCTGAAATCTGATGCAGTTCTAATGATAAATCTACACTCTCGAGTATCCGTCCTAATGTGGCGGAAGTGCAGGCCGGATAATAAAAAAGTCAGATAGGCCGGAGTTCTATGAACTCTTTTATTTGCCCACCAATACCAGAAGGCAGAGTTTTTATACTAAAATCCACTGTTACAATAGATATTTTCGTGCTTCTTATTGTGTACTAAGCCCGCCATTTATCTTAAGCCATATAGGCGTGACTTTGACCGGTGAATCATAAAAGCCATTGCCAGTAATGTGCCCGAGTTAAAATAGTAGATTCTGTACTGGTGTATACTGTATTGCATGTTTCAAGATTAGAAAAAAAGTAAGTTATAGGATATAAACTGTTCACATTTTAACATAACTTCTGTAATGCCTAGCTTAAATGCTGAAAACATAAACAAAATATTAACGTTAATCGTAGACCTTAAGAAAATGTATTATTTTTTTCACTAATAAACGATATACAGATATGAAAAGGGAACCATAAGATAAGAATCAAAACTTACAGATTTTAGTTTTTGAAAAACCAAGCCGGATAATCACGAACCGGATACTCGAGAGTCTACTGTATATTCTGAATTTCTTCTGCTTAGCTGTTTCCAATTTTTAGGAATCGTGTTCGTGTAAACACGGATAAACGAGCAGACACTTTCCTTAAACAAATCTCACCCAAAATGTGAAAAAAAAATTATGTAATGGTTATATACTAAATTTAATGCCTTAATTCATTTTTTTTGTAATCATTTTTACAACTCGATGGTCGTACGTAGAATGTTTCAACAATCACAATATATTTTCTTTGTTTTCTAAAAAAAAAAAGAAAAAAAGCACAAAAACGAATTATTTCAGCTTCCGAGACCGTGTTATGAAGTCGACTATAAGAAAAACTATAATGGTCACCAATTCATATCACTCGGTTCCCTCCTCCTTCTGCTAAAAATATCTTATATTTTAGAATATTTTGCAAATGCAAAATTAAGGTATAAAGAGCAAACAACAGAAGTAGAATGAAAATTCGTTGGCAAAAATGAATCAACGACAATTTTTGGAAAATATAAACCTCAATTTCCGTAGGCAAGTCAGCGATCCCCCATCTGGCGATCTGTTTGATCTGATCTCAAATTTGAAATAATAAAATTTAAATAATGAAATTTTTAAAAATATATTTGCTTCATATTAATATTAAACAGCCTGAAATGTCAACAATTTGAGTGAGGGAGCTTGTAGCCAAAGGATTTAGTTGATATTAAAAATCTAATCTTCAAGTGACAAGAAGTGTTTTGCAACTGATTGTATGACTTATCCGTAAGCGACATTTCCATACCGATTACAAAACTGCCAATCAATGATCTTTCCAAAATCGGTGGTGTTGCTGATTAGAATTATTTCTGGAAGAGGTTACAACATTTGAAAAGTTATCTACAGAAGTGAGATTTGGCAAAATTTGGCATAATTTTTAATACATTTTTGAATAGTTGATGACATGGCTTTTAATACTTTTTTAATACAATCTCAATAATTTCCATATTTTATTTCATGAGAGATTAATTGTTTTTCAACGAATTTATACAGAAATGTATGATGAAAATCAAGAATGAATGATATTTTTTATCATAACATATTATACCTATTTCGAAACAATTATCGTATTTTCAATACTTTAGAAAACTCACATTTGAATGATTTAATTCGTTATTTTGTTGAAATATAACAGCATTCATTAATCGAAAGCTATTGAGTTTCATCAGTTTTTGCTACTTTAAAAAAAGGATTGTTTCGTTTAAAATACAGCCTAAATGAAATTAGTGGTGTTGAATTGACTTATAAAGAGAGGATAATTGCTGAAGGGATAGTTTTAAATACCATAAATAAGTTAGAGAAAGACCTAAATATATTTCTGTGAGATGTCACGTTATCAGTTTTAAAACATCAATTTAAGGAATAACGATGCTATCACAAATTGAAGCCTTTCTTGGTTCTCTTTATAGGCTCAATTTCAATGCTGTTGCATTTTTTTCCTTCTTAACTTGTACTTTAATAGGGATAAATTGTTTATTGGTTATATAACTTCTCATTTTTTTATCGGAAATATAGCAAGCACAAAAACATAGCAATTCCCTTTCCTGCTGAGCAAAATGAAATAATATGAATAGAACCTCCTTTAAAATCACAAAATTACATTACTTCCAAACGGGTTATTGATACATAGACATGAAAGTTTATTGCCTAAGTAGTGTTTTGATTGAAATATATGCCAAAGCGTAAGCAGATTTTTTAAAAATAAATTTTAATTATCTATTTAAAAAATAAAAATTTATAAAAAAAACATTTTTCAATGAAATAAATTTTAAGTCTTAAATTTACACCGCAGAGTAATTTCTCCAATGTTTATTTCCCTGTCTTGTATATTCTTCCTTTTTTCTACCGATTTCTTCCTAATTTGAAGAATAACTTTATTTGTTATTTTCTTGACTAATCAATCTTCTTTACGATTTATCATTTGATTGGCAACTACAAATTTTAATACTTCTGCAGTCATCTAACTAACTTATCCAAATATACTTTTAGCGATTGATACTTAAGTATCCTTTATATATTTTCCACGCATTTTTAGTCAAAAATTACAGCATCAAATGAAAATCAAGTATCATACGGTGTTTCAAAATTGTCTAAATTTGTATCATGACCGTTATATCGAAAATATTCCAAAATAATAATTTATATTTTGCAAATGTTACAAAACATAAATAAGCATTAAATACTAGAAAAATTTATTAAAAATAGAGAAAAATGATTTCTTATTATTTATTGTTCCATTTTTCGTTGGTAGCTTCTACTTGAATACCCCGAATTTAATTTTAATTATTGTTAAATAAAACAAAAACGTTTTAAGAACTTAAATAATAATCTTTCAGGTAAAACATAAGAAAGGATGCTGCAAATTTATAGATGAAGCTACAAATTTTATGTTTCAATTTATGTACACAGTTTCAGAAATTAAAGCATCGAATGTTCACCTTCTCATCTTAGAATTTTAATTCACGAAGTAAAGTTTTCTCTAAGAATAAACTTGAATGTGCTTCTATGTTTAAATCTGGCTGTTAGTTTTACAAAATAAACTGTTGAAACTATACTTACGAAATTTTGCACAGATATAATTTGGAGGAAGGAATATGAAAAAAAAAATGAATGAATTCACTACTGCTTATATTTGGAAATATGAATATATTATGAAAATTATATTACAAAGTGATTTTTTTATGTATAAGTTCCAGTTGTATCAAATTGCATTAAATTATACGGAAACTAAACTGATTTCATTAAGTAAGTAATTTTTTTTTTAAATCTTACACATCAAATGAGTCAACGACAATTTTTGGAAGATATAAACATCAATTTTCTTGGTCAAGTCAGCGATCCTCCATCTGGTGATCTGTTTTAGAGCTGCATTAACTTTCTGCTTGGAGCTCATTTTGTAGCTCCTTTCCTCTAGCATGGCGACTCCCTTCAAAAACGTTTAATATTATTTTACAATTCTTATTAAGCGAAGTGCGCAATTCAAAACATATATTCATTGAAGTAGTCTTAAATTCGTACGAGGATTTGTTTACACTTGATTATTGTTAGTCGGCAATAAGTAATGATAGCGATTTCTGTATCAAGTACGTTAGCGTTGTATATGTTTAGACTGATAGAATTTTGCCATTTTAGATTTTCATTCTTCCATTATACTTAGCATACTTTGATAGTAAATGAGTGATTCAGAAACCTGTTATATGACTTTCAAATATTCTTGATATGTCTAGCCGTGTATTTAAAAAAACGGAAAATTTGTTAACTTTAAGTTCAAAGAATCTTCAATATCAAAATCTGGCCAAAGACTCGGCACATTTTCTCGCCAAGTAATATGTTTAGCAAAACTAAACTAATGACTCCCCAACTCTTTTCAATGGCATACGAATGATTTATTGGACGTTGATGACACACACGCCTTGCTGCCTGTGTGCCGAGCGTTCTAAATGACTGCTAAATAGTGCTACTGATTTGAAAGAAATTTTCATCTTTTCAAAAAAATATCATTAAAACATCGTTCAGCATCTTTAAAATAATAATTTATTAATTAAATAAAAACCGCATTATGTTCATCCCTCATTTTATTTTATTGGGCTTTTCACGTAATTGGCGAACAATATATAAATTTATGTTGTCAGTTTTTTACCAACTGTTTGAAAGTTTGAAAGTGTTTGAATTTCTGTTGTTGTGAAACGAAAATTTGGAGAAATATTGAGAATTTTGAGGAGATTTTCTTTAATCAAAATATTAAAAAATTTCATTATTTCAAATCAAGTAGCTGAAACATTCATTTGGTAATTTGTTTATATTTGATTGTTGCCATTCGATAATATGTAATAAGAACGAATTCTATGGCACGTTAGCGTTTTATATACATAGATGGTGGTAGTGTCCTCTCATCCCATTTCTCACCATGGCATATCTTCCGAATTGTCTATTCGAATGTCCTTTCCTTCAACAATGAAGCAATCTGCGCCCAAATTTGAATACAGCTATATCATTTGGGCACCTAGATAACGCACTGAGTTTCGTTTATATAATGAGCAGCGTTTCTTAGCTCACATATACGCCAACAGACACATAGCAGGACCTACAAAGGATTAGCTAAAGGACCTGATACCAGTGACAAAATTCGATGTCGCTTTTATCCATCTATAGTATTTCGTTTTTGAGATGTCATGTTTAAATATACACAGACGGGAAAATAAACAAACTTTTTGGAGCTGAATTCAATAGATATCAGAAATTTGGAATGAGGATATATGCATACAGCTCACTGTTTTTTCCAATTATCGTGCTCAAAGACATCAAGCATTAATCATTCAAAGATTTTTTTTGACGATTATAATACTTTCTTATTGTAAATTTCGTATCAAATAAAATATAAGTTGATACATTTTGTTCTTAATAACAAAAGTAAAAGTAGGCCTCAGACAACATATTATAATGATGTACGCGACATGAAAACAACAATCCCTTATTAATAAGCCACTCACTTGAGGCAGGACATGTCCTGGAAGAGGCAAAAGAAGAGCAGGCAGCCCGTCCGGCGACGCCTCCGTGATTACTGTCACTCTTCGAAGTTGTGTAAATACTGGTCCCGCGCATCGGACAGATAGCCTCTCGACCCTCCGACGCCGCGAAATGTGCCTTATTTAGAGAGACCCTAATTTGCGTACGATTTAAGAGGCAGCCCGTACCTGGGCGCGAGAGTGCATTGCGTAATTAACTCCATCCTCTGGTTGTTTACGCATTCCAGTACAGCGAATCCATTAGTCGACTCTTCTGGAACATGATTCGGCAATATCGGTTTGCACGTTGGCGAAAGTCACTTGTCTTGCTGCATGCGCCGAAGAACAGACAGGCAGAGTGATTTCTGTCATTAGGCGACAGAAGATGATCAACTAGGGCATGGGTCAATAGGGCGCTTTCCCATCTGTGGAGTACTCTTTATGTAGCATGTTTGTAACTATTTTATATATTTCGAATATTTAGTGACATTAAGAGCCAGTTCTACAATCCCAGCCACTTTTCCTTTATATTGCTTTCTATTTTATGACAAAGCTATGATTCCTAGATCATGGTCAATCAATGATTGCCTGCTCTCTATACCCACCATTCTCAGTAGTAATCTCAATAATATTTCTCTATGGGAGAGGGAAATTTGACAGAATCCTCCAGTACCAACCAGATTCCTAATTTCGTTAATGTTTAATTCATACAAAAACTCCTAATTTCTAGATACTTCATCGATGGTCATCTTTCTATTGCCATTCTCGATATTGGATAGAAAACTCAAAACAAAGCCTTGATTGAGTACTCCAGCCTCAACAACTGGACTGTTTTCGCCAATTTATTTCGATCCTTCCAGAAATGTTAATAATCGACATTATTATAACTATAATGGTGGCAGCTGTGCGTATTGCGTTAATAGTGAACCGTCCAGGTGCTGGTCAAGCAGTCAATTTAGCATTCAGTATTTCAATGGGTTGTTGATGATTACAGTGCATGTTAATGAAAATTATTTTAACGTTTTTGATCAACTTAGAAGAATTATTGGGTTAAAAGATTATCTTTTATATGAAGTGTGTTTATATTTGACTGTTTACCCAAACACGCGAATGAGTAAGTACATAATGGAAAGAGGTGCATAAATTTTTCCTAGCTTCGGGATGAGTGAATTTTTTTTCACGGGCACAGGACCTCTTGTTCCAGTCAATGAATGAAGGAAATTAGAGAGTATAAAGCCCCGTTCCGACGACCTGTGCGCGTTTTGAGATCGATGAATTTTGTCCTCTTTCCTCCCTCCTGGGGTTTTCCGGAGCTCTTTGATATCCCTTCATTTTACGGACAATTTGCGGGGAGCTCGCGACCGGCGTACACAGGCGGGGGTGTCCTGCAATGGGTCAGTTAACACATTTGCGACTATAACCGTAAAGACAACAGACCGTCGGAATGTGGCTTAACAAATATTTTTCAGTTAATTAACGAAGTAGACATCAACAAGTTTTCTGAAACTCTGCCATCCAACTCGAGATCCTAACCTAAAGTGAAAAAATTGCAAATTGACACACATCTACAACTTCGGTCTCAAAATTAAACTTTTATTCATTTATGAAAGGCGATTCCAAATGCCACAGAAGATTGTTTTACAAGAGCAGCATGCAATTACTAGAAGGATAAAAAAACATCAGACTGGAATAAAAGTCGATTTTCTGACACAGACTCCCTCCCCCCCCTTTGCGTCCGAAGTTACAATTTTTAAAAAATAGAAAACTAGATCTCGTGAAGACTGCAAAATACGTGAGCACTACTTTGGAATGAACGTTAGGATTGATGGTGTTCACTGCACAACCCTACGAGAGAATCTGTCGACGTGCAATCGCCGCGACATGGAGATCGATCATCTGCTTTGCTGCTCTGGCACAGGGATTATTTTTGTTGTTTGATTGAAATTTCTCAATCGCCCTGCAGAGATATTGTTTCCACATCTATGCGAATAAGGCCAGGCGGAATTAGTTCAAAATTTGACTCGAATCTACAAGTCTGTCGATAAAACTATACCTCAACTTTCATATACGTCTAGCGTATTCCGTTTTTAGTTTATTGATTTGGCAGATAGACAGTTTTAATGTTTCTTGCCGACAACGAAAAGTCAAAAGGCATAGACCCATTGAGAACTTAACTGAATTAGAATTTCTGGCAATTTCAATACTTTCTCTTTGTATATTTCGTATTCAAGATAATAAAAATGTAAAAACGATACATAAGATTTTCACAAAAAAAATTGTAAAGAAAACTGAAAAAAAAAAAAAAGTAGCTACTAGAATACAAAGTTATTTCAAAAAGTCAGATTTTTTTTTTTTTTTTTTTTTTTTGTAGGTTATGAGATTAAAATGGTGACCTATGATGCCCATAATAGTAACTTAAAATTCATCGAGTCTTTCTGATCCAGCAAAAGTTTAATTGTTCAAATTTGAAAAAAAAAAAATGTTGGCAAGCTTTAATGTCAAAGATTTTATACTATTTTTCTCACATAATAGAAAACTCAAAATTAATATTTCCAAATAAAATAATGGAAAGTTTAAGAATCTTATTCATAAAAAAATTATTTGTTTTTTGTCTCATTCATATTTTATTAGCCATTCTTTAATTTTGAAGACTTCACGATCTGCTGATTTCAGTCCATCCCTGAGACAAAGAAAGCATCTTCGACTTCATTTTTGGGTCTGCCGAAAGTGACTTCGTTTCATTCATCATTCCTGTTCCTTGGAAGGGAACCATTCGCCTTGGCAGGACAGAGGTCACATCTGAGAACAGGTTTCCGAGGGTGCTGCCTGCCACCCGACGGTCCCCTGGAGTGCCCAGAGACATCCTTATGGTCTCTGATCACGTACCTTTTTTTTCAGTCCGCTGAGCATTCTCGGCGGGAGGAATCTTCTGCCTTGAAATCTCACTACTGACCCACATCTGGTGGCGAGGATTAGATCGGCAGGATGGAACACCCTATTTTTTCATTCCAATTCGGCAAGGATATCTCTCTCGAAAAGTTATCTCAGGCAATTACTAGATAAAAAGGCGTTTCGTGGAAGCCTTAAACCGCAAATTTACGATCTTCCCAAACAGCATTCCCGTCCTGGCAAAAATAGAATTCTTTTCTTATTTTTATTTATTTATTGCCTTTTCTCAATGGACTGGAATCAGCGCGGCATTCATTTTGGAGCCTGTGTGAGAAGTTTCAGACGTGCTCATCTAGACTTTCTATTGAATTATTTCTAATTAAAATCTACAAATTTCATCAGGATTTTACAAAAACAGAAGTTGGGGGAGGGGGAGAGTATGGTGACTTTTGTTAGATAAATCCAATTTGATTGTTTTCTGGTAGAACGATCAAAGGTAAATTTGAATACTTCGTCCGGCTGGGTATCACCAAAAATGCATCTTCTTACAAGAAAAGGACTCTGTATAGGCTACACAATACAAAACGCCAAATAGTTTCACTGGATCAAATTTGAAAGGCACTCAAGCAAAAGTCCTCTTTACGCATTATCATACAGCTTCCTTATTTTGAAAAACCAACTGGGATGACCCTTCCATTCGTCGGAACAGGGCTTAAGTTTGAAACCAAACGATCTTGAAAATTTTCGTGTTAATCAGGTTTGAAATCCACGCTGGAAAGGCTGAAGCACATCTGAATTCGTGTTTGACAAATCATTAGTCACAAATGTTGTGCAAATGGCTAGTAAAATATAGAGAAATGATTAGAGGCGTAAAGTACATCAATAGTGATTGGATAAGGCATATATACTTTGGTTTCCCTCCAGCCTCTGGAGAAATTACTAAGCAAGAGTACCATTAATGATATATCTGGCAATTTTACGTCGCAAAATTGCATACGATATCCAATTACATTCGATGTCCTTTCATTTTGCTGCTACTAATTTGTCTAGTTGAAATCGGATGTGTGCATCCACTGACATGGAGAGCAAAACGTTCTAATGTGAAGCGAGGTAAAGTTTTGTGTCTTTTCAAAAGTAAAAGAGGGGAGCCTGCTGGGAAATCTCTTCGTCATCTGAAGACAGGTCGAAATGCGAGGTGCGTCTCAAACAGTCCTTATGTTGTCTCGGAGTTGGCCGGTCATTTCACTCTCTTGCAGAACTCTTTCCATAATTTTACTTTCCTTATTCAGCGACTTTTGGCTCATTTTCCCATAGGCGGAAAGGATAAATAAAGATCTCGCACTGAAACTCCCGAGACAATGCATGGTAGGATGAATTCGTCATCCGAAATCTTTCGCCTAGCGCACGTGAGATATCCTGTGCTCGGACAGCTGGTCAAACGCCACTTCGCTCCACTAACGATACAGATGGGGAAATGTTATCTACCGACATTCTTTGGTTCGAAATGAAAGCATCAGCGAATGCAGAAGTGTTTCTCAATCTCGGAGAAGAATTTGCTGGGGAAACTAGATCAAATTAATACACAATATTAATTTTTATTCTTGCATATCTAGTGAGAGAAATTTTACACTAAGTGTTTTCGTACATACAGTGTTCTCTTCATCTACCCAAAGGTCTACGGAGGAGTTCTACTAGTCTTAAGAAAGCAACAATTGGGCAGTAAGAATTTCAAATCGCTTTATATTAAATAAGAAAATTAATAATTACAGAAATATATAAGACTATGTAAATGCAAAATTTGTAAATAATAATAAAACCAATAAATTATACTTATATACTGCAACTTACTTAATACTACTGTAACTTATATAATACTTATACTTTTTATACTGTATACTTATTATACTTATGTAAATTATACTGTAAAAGTAAGGCGTAAATTCAAAAAACTCAAAAAATAATAACAAAAGGCTGGGAACCTCTGCAAAGATTTCACAAAATAGCTGGACTTTATTTTTTTGAAGAGACGACTTTTGTTGGAATTTAAATTTCTGACATTACTGGAGAATGATCCCATAATTTCTAATCCAAAGAACAAAGGGATGCACCGCTTCTCATAACTCGGCATTTAATTCAAGAAAAAAATTCCAAGCCTTTATTTCGCAATAGTTTTCGCACTTTGTAATCTGTTCTCCTTCCATATATCTTTTGACCATGGATCTTCTTAAAAAGCAAGGTTTAGCTGAAAATGTTAACTTTTTCTTTGTATTAGTATTTTTGGTCCTATATGAAGAACCACCTTTTGAATTCAAAGTTCATATAATTTGAGGTCATAGGAAGCCACCTTATGCCTCTGAATTTGTGAACATATAGAGATTCATATCAACTTCAAAAACCAATAATGGCGAATGGAGAAAGAAAATTATTTGTACAGATAGAATGGAAACGATATCAGAGGATTGTTATTGTTATTATTATTATTCAGGGAAACAAAATTAATGGAGCACGCCATTTTTAGTTTAGATCAGATGGCTCTGTGGCCGATGAATATATGCATTGGATAAAAAATGCGTCAGAATAAGGGAGAAAAAACGTCCATTCTCCATTGAGAAATTTAGCAATGAATCAAGGAATTACGTATTCCCACAGTATTCTTTCGCTGGTGTTTCGCCATGATATCTAATTGTCAATTGTTTCCATAAATTCAAGTTTTTTGATAAAAAAAATAATTTCTATCTTTTCCTTGCAAATGGCAATGCAAATTTTTCCATCCTCTTTAATTCTTGAAATTGAATTTTAAAAAAAAGCCAAATGGATTCTCCTAACCTTTAAAAAACACTTGCACGGAGGAATACGCGATTCCAGCAGAAATCAGAATAAATTGATATTTTACATGAAATGTTTACCAAAAATTCTAAATGACGGGACAAAATCAGTCTGGAACATAACAACCAAAGAAACTCGTCGTTTTATCGCTAAAACTGTAGATGAATATCAAATTTCGGATCAAATCGGTTTGTCAATTTGAATCGAATTTGTGGTTCACTTTTGTCTCTTCTCAATACTGCTACCAATATTTTTTAAACTAATTTTTCATAAAGAAAGAAAATCAAGACTCCTAAAACAGGAACTATATATGAAGGCGAATTCAAATAATCTAAACAAATGAAATTTGTTTTCGGCCTATAAATTTGTAATAAATTTTGACCTGAGTCGACTAAAGAGTCTCCTTCAAAGGCATATTCGAATTCCTCTATCATGAAGATACACATACAGTAACGTCTCGATGTTTTGATGAATGCGAGAAAATTCGACCTCATGTATCAACAGAAACCAGCTAAAGAGCCGATTCAGAGAGCGGAAGTTCAAAGCTCATACAATCAGATTCCAATAGGTTTGAATTCACAGTCTTCTTATGAGATCTGTTATTGTCCTATAAGAGCTTTTTTCTTTATCACAAGATCATCTTATGAAACGAAGAAGAAAGAAAGCCCGATTGAGGATGGGAAATGTAGCACTCTACTGCTAATTATGAAACAAAAGAATTGTGAGACAAAAATCCATTTTGGTGATCAACTAATGTAACTGGCTTTTGCGGCTGATAGACAGAGGCGCGCTCTTTGGGAAGTAAATAGCGAGTACTCTAATTTCCTGCCAATACCACTGAACGCTGTTTCTGAGTGGATGGGCATTTGCGTTCACGTTCATTGACTGCCAGAATATTTTTTCATTTATTTACTAATTTGATAGTAAAAGGAGCACACATTCACTAATAGGTGTTTAGGTGTAGTTTTTAGGTGTTGTCTCCTAAAAATTTTCTCGCATACTCTCTAATAAAATTGTTTTGTTTTAAAAGCACCCCCCCCCCGGGTTGAAACCAAAACTTGATACAAAACTACAATTGCCATCACACCATCACATACTAAAATTGACATATTTCAGCTGTTCCGTTTTTGAATTAGCGCGCTTACTTCCTTCTCAAAGCGCATACAGACGGCAGTGAACTATTTATCTTTCTCACTCTCTTAGCTCTGCAGTTACGATGTTAACTTATATTCGAACAGCCAGGCAGATTTCCTCTGAATAGATTTTACTCAAAATTTGATATAAATCCACAAATTTTCGGTAAAGACCATACACTAAATTTCATTCACCTAATTCAAAGCGTTCTCTTTGTCACAAGCGGGCAGGCAGGCGTAATGCCAGAAATGCGCTTTTCTAAATAAGGGAGGTCTAAACGGCGCAGATTCGTCAAAATCCCAAGTTTAAATTTTTTAAAGATTACAATACTTACTCTATACTTCGTATACGACAGAGTCATAATGGCACCAGAGCCATAGTGACAACAGGGCTTGGAGGGCTTCTCATTTTCCTAGCTGGCGATTTCCCTCAAAATAGGGTCGATTGGACGAAAGACCAGATCAAGTGCATGGAAAGCACACGATATAAGACCTTCTCTCTAAAAGTAGAGACACAACAGGTGTTCCCATGAAGACGAAGAGCGAGTCTGTCTGAGAGCGATCTTTCGCCGATGTGCTTGTTTCACGTTACGAGATGTTGGAAAAGCCTCAAAACCTATTCGATATACATCCCAATACTAATCTCACTGCGAATTTAACTCACTGGGCAGTCGAAGAGGTCTCATCTTCTCATGTCTCGATGGCAGTAAAACTATTTTTATATTTTCAGGAATTAATTATTAATTTTTCAATCCAAACCGATTCAAGATTTCATAATATTTATAAAAATGAATATAAAAAATGTAATTATAACTATTAATAAGTAATTCTTTTCTCAATAAACTGACTGGAATGTGGTTTTAGCAAAACTATTCTTGATAAATATTCAATAATGTCATTCTCATCTAACGATTGTCTCCGTCCGATCCGATTAGGAGAAGTAAATGTTGGAACACAATTTCAATACAGCTACGGGTGAATCACAGGTAAAATGAGGACGTCAGCGGGCGTCAAACGACCTTGAAGAAATCTCCACACCCACCATTACTACGCAGGCGCCGATGTGGAGGTCACCGGTCGTCCTAACAACACAGATGACCCCACCACATCAAACAACCAGATGTCCAGACTAGACTGACCAATCCGGATGTTTGATTCTGTGTAATGAGCTATTTTTTCAAATTTTATGTAAAGCTTCCAGAACTGTCACATAAATTTTATCAAAATTAATATATTTTAATTTGTCCGTCTCGTACACCCTTGATCACTCATTGCCAGTGGTGGTGGATTTGTATAAATAATTCAAGAATCAGTTTTGAGTGGTTCCTTTAAATGTCGAAAACAATGTGGAGCGAAAAAATAATGTTCTGTTTTCCAGCTATATTTGTTGAGCCTCATTTAGGAAAACGGAAATATTGTCTGGTACATGAAGTTAGCGTAGATAAACCGTGTGCTAACTAAAGTCAAAGATAATACTCGCTAATCTCAACTCGAGACTTTATTCCAAAGAACCCTAAACCTTACATCTGTTTTTATCTATAAGACGAAATGACTCGAATCGTCGAAATTTAGAAAGATACAGAAATTCTAAAACAAACAAGAAATGACAAAAGGTAAATCTATAAGAAAGCAATTTTCAGGCAACTTCCCCGCAATCAGAGAGGAACTTGCCAACAGTCGCTTTCCGTTCATAGTATTCTAAACCACTGCGCCATTCAGTCTGCGTCAAGTTAGAACAAGCTTCGTTACAATATCAAATTACCGAACCAATGGCTGCCATTCACCCTCGTTAAGCTATTATGGGAACAAAATATTAGAGTTCCAATACCATTTTTTAAATCCAGATAGTCGTAGTTAGAAGTTTATCATGCGCCATTTACACTTGGTAATCTACTTGTGAAAAATTGGCACCAAAATATCACACTATGCGGCATGCGCTTCGAATTGTACAAAATTGCGCAGAAAGCCGGTCCAGGAACATGCATCCGAGTATCACGTGGAGGTCAAGAACAGAGTAATGAGTTCCCTCGCAGAAATCAGTCCAGGGTCGCCTTCAATTGCTTCCCGCGCAGAATATGTCTGTCCAACTCTCATACGACAGTCTCGAAATGATATGTTGAAGTAACAATCTATCAGTCAAGTTCCCGAAGGTTAAGACGAAACAATGCAGAGAGGCGTTGATGAATTGTTCCAGAGGCAGGTACAAAGTTATGAGAACAGAGGGTTGATCCATTGTTGTAAAATTGTTACCAAAAGCCGCCGTACAATAGGTTAATAATCTGATATTAAAAATAAAGTTTAACAATCCAGAACCATCGTTGTTTATTTCTTTACCTTTTTTGCTACAGCTTATGAAAATGGAAAGCATTTTAATCGCTTTAATTGGACAACGAATCAATTGGCAATCAGAAACAAGAGAAAAAAACTTGTAAAAAACTTAATTTATAGTTCAAATATTAATAAATATCTAATTAATATATATAAAAAGTCAATAATGCTGATTAAAAGGTGAAAATAAGTAACAAAATTAATAATAAATAAAAATTTCAGTAAATAAGCAAACAAATTTTCTACGGACTAATTACTAATTACTATTCTATTACTAATTTACAATTTAGGTGTACCCAGTGTTTTTTTTTTTTTTAGTGAGAAATAGTCTTTTTTTTTTTTTTTTTTTCATTGTATATATTATTTCGCAGTAAAGTCTTAGAGTGAATGAAAGGTCTCAAAAATTTCACTTAATATCTTGGATGGCATTATGGATACATTCAATTAATGAAAAAAATTTAGAGATAGAAATATTTTTGAGTTCATATTGAATTCAGAGAAAAAAATCCGAATTACCAATGAATGAGAATTAACTCAGTTTTCCAGTATCGGAATTCAGAAGTAATAGATTGCAAGGAAGCTTAAAAATAATTAGGATTAGGCAACAGATTAAAAATATTCATATTCTCTATAACCGCAAATATATAGGTTAAAAGAAATGGAACCAAGCAACCAGCACAACTGAATCAGCTAACAGGTGTTCCTCTGGCAGAGCCAACCACGCTTGGAAACCATTGAACCTTATCTCCAAAAGGTGGAGTGATCCCTCAACAGGAATGCGTTAATTACATGGGAAAGAGCGGAAGTACGTCTGGCGGCAAAACGCACCATTGGCGACTTTTGAATCACGCCAACGATTTAAAAATACAACAACGTTGTTCTTTATGCCATATAATTAGACTAATTCGAAGCTGACATTCGAATAAAAATTCCATTCCATCAAAAATTTCCTATAAAGTAAAATTCGGCTCAAAAATTAGAGCAACTAGAGAAAAATAATGCATTTAAACTAAAAAATGGGAGTAAAGTTTTGCTTATAATATTTAAACAATTTTAACGGACAATTATTTAATATATAACAAATTTTACTTAAAAGAATTCAAACAGCTTACTATTTTTAACTACAGTAGCAACAATTTTGAACATAATAAATTCATTAAATGAACAGATAATTTGTGAAATAAATGAATAATATCCAGCCTTTTCAATGCAACAGTTGCGCAATGTAGTTCAAAATAAAGAAGTGTAGTTCATAGTTGTTCAAAATTAAAAAAAGAAAAAAAAATTGATCCATTTTTTTTTTTTTTTTTCTGAATATATTTTTAAATTGTCGAGTCCACGCATGAATGAATAGTTTTAAGAGATCACAAACTCTCGATCGTAAAAGATCAAAGATGCAGAGGCATTTAACAGAAATAAATGAGAAATTTTCCGAGTAAGAAATTTGTGCAGAAACTACAAAGCAGAATTAAATTTTGTACTCTTCTGAGAAAGTGGTTTCGATTTTGAAGGGGGAGCGGGAGCTATATTTTAGCTGATGGGTGTGGATGAAAAATAGTAGTTAAAGCCTGTACAAACGGATAGCTGATCTTTCGCAAAAAATCTTTGCAACAGCTTTTCATTCACAAGAAAGTGAGAATTATTAAACATCACTGCCTCTGAGCCACAGTTCTCTCTACATCCCCATCGCTGCAAGACGCAGAACCATTTGCCGGAGAACGAGCCTGTTCAACAGTCTCGTCGAACACGACGTTCTCCACAATGAAAATTGCCGGAATTTTAGTTGTAAATAAAGGGGATTTTTTCGCAAATTAGATTTAATACCTGATAGAAAATTTAGGATCTGCAGTAAGCATGGTTTATTCTATCAATAGACAAATATTTATTTCCCAAAGTATTTTTTTTTTTTTTTAACCTCTTCGTCGTCCGTAACGCATCTAGCACGTTCAGGTGAAACTTCTGCAGGACAGTAGTAACGCGCTTCAAACATTCTTCTACATTTTGAAACTTTACTTGTTTGAGATTTTGTATTTGTTTGTTCGAATACGGCGAAAAATAGAGGACCGCTGGGAGAAATTTTCGTGAACAGGGGAGGAGGGGCGAAAGGGATAATGGCAAATCGAATTTGTGTTGTAATTTTCAAGTTTCGTGACCACATATCGGTACGTTTAGAAGAAATAGTTCTGAATGAAATCACTCCAAAATTAGCTTAATAAATGAGCACAGATTTAATAATTACAGTGGACTAACTTTTAATTAAACACGCTAATAATAAAAATTTCAAAAGAAAAAATGAATGTCGTTTAACTCGAAAATGTAATATATATATATTGTAATGTATATATGAATAATGTAGATATGAAAATGTAATATATACATTTTACATAACAAATAACTACAAAAGATTAAATTTATTATGCTGGTAAGATAAAAATGTGTTTAACAGATGCAAAATGTTTGTAAATATTATTATTTAAAATTCGATTTAATTACAACGAATAGAACGCATTCTGTGCGTACCAAAATCTGAAGAAAATGTATTTCGAGAGAAGGAAGGAGCTCCTGTTAGATTCATTATTAGATTATATTTATAAAATTTCAACTTTTCACACCTAAACAAATTATACATTTGTGTAATCAGTAAAATGAGCGCTATTTTAATAGACTAAATATTTTTAAAAAATCTTTTTTTTTTTTGGTGTCTTTGAGCATGGCAGAAGTATCTGAATGTGGTGAGCGGTGCTCGGTCTGACGGCAGAGGCGGATTTCCTGTGTGGCAGACTAGGACCGCTGGAATGAAGGGCGACCTCAGGTACGGTGATGAAAAATGTTAGTAGGCAAATTCTGAAATAAATTGGTAAGATAAACACGTTTATTTAACTATGAAATATTATACATATAGTGTTTGTGCTGTAGATATAATAGGGCTATAGGCATCTGGCAACTGATTAATCTATTTGGCAGATTCCTGTTAAATAATTATTATAATTTTATTTTTGGAACTTTATTCTTTTTTCAAGGTAATTAAATATTTATATTTGTAATTAAAGAAATCATTAATAACAATTACAATTAGTTTTTAAAGAATTTTATTACTTCAGTGACTTTTAACAATGAGATGCATTTTTAAAAATAAATAAACAAAATGATAAATATTTTTATAAGTTATTAAAAATGTTAATTAAAATAAATCATTCAGAAGCAAATTTAGCTAATAAAGTACTGAAATGTGAAATTAAATAACCTAATTTTTAAAAGAGGGGTCTTATACCTTTAGCTGCAAAATGATTAGATTTGCGGCTGTCCAGTGGAATTAGTGTTACAGCCATTAAAATTAAAATCTAAAGAAAAATTGCTTTTTGCTCTCAATATTAGGCAGAAGGATTTGAAGCATTTCAGATTTTAATCAAATGATCGGCATCGCAGAAATCGGCCAAACTATGATTTCTTTCTAAATTGGAAATCGTATTATCAAGAGAGTGAACAAAACTCGATTATGATTCAGATCAGACTTCCGAGAGTCTAGACAACTTTTTAATTTGGATCGCCTGCACAACAAATATTCTTACAGTTTATCTGTTTTGATTTAGAATGAATGAAACTAACTTTTAACTATAGATGATATTTTGACATTAAGTTAATAGGAAATGAAAGGGACCAGAAAAGAAACTCAGACATTTTACTTTGTGATTGGTGGAGCTTAAAAATAATGCTCAGGGTAATCAAAAAATTTAACCCACAAAGCTGCAGAATCATCGAGGAGCGGTTCTACGAATAGTAGGAAATAAAAGAAAAAACTATTCACTGTGCTCACCTTCGCGTGAAAAAGACACCCAATGAAATAAAGACGCAAGAAGCGATTTTGGAAGATTGTTGCTGCGGAGTACTTGAACTCGAAGTTCTTAACTTCCGAACTTAATAATGCTGAAGTAAAATACAAAATAGTTGCAGTTACGTAAGATGTTAATTGAAAAAGGAAATAAAAATACAAATTACAAAACAATATTGAAGAATCGGGGAGAATAAAGGAATATAAAAAAGGGGGAGACAGGGGAAAAGTATACCTTTTATATATGAGAAATTAGTCAAAATCAGCCAAGATTAGTTATATTAACGTCCCGTTTGAAAGCAACACTAGGACTATTGTGGATTAACCTCGTAATTTTGAACAACGGTCAGATGACGAGGACGGCATCTGAGCTGGTACCCACCCTCCAGACTTCCACTTCACACCAGCAGGAGGACATCTGCCCACGACGGATTTAACGTGCATCAGACCCGCTTACATGACGGTTCCTTCGGTGGATTCGGGTCTCGAAACTGAAGCCCGCCGGTTTCGAAGCCGAGACCTTACCACCAGGTCTCAGCTGTCCATCAAAATTGGCCAAAGAAGAGCGTCATTCCAGGCAAAATCCAAAAAGGAATGGAAGTATATGTAATCTTTCTCAACATCCAATCGGGAACGAGTAGAAGGTAAGCGTGCTTTTTAGTGTTCCATGTGCAGGGAAATTACAGACGCTTCCTACGTAATCTATTCCACCAGCCTTTGTTTACGAGGAAGTGGTAAACGGACAATTGCTTTTAATCAGCGTCTCTAATGCATATTTGTTAAAATTTGTTTGCTTTCAATCATTTTTAAATGAGTGTTCTTTCAAAAAAGGTGTATTTTTGCTAAGCATACACGCATCTCGTCACAACTTTCTTTCCTTCTTCCGTGCGCATGCGCACGAGAGCCCACAAGGAAGCAAGCAGCGCAAGGACGAGCACCTCGAACTGAAACCCACGCAGTCGAAATTTTTCCGCAAAAAGCGTGCGCGGTGTGAATCACCAGAAGCGCATCGGTAATTGGCGACCGGCTGCGGGCCTCGTTTAAAAAAGGGCAGGGTGCGTGCGCCTGATTGACCTTCGAAGATTTCACTCCTACCTTGGAATTTTCTGTGCTTTCTCTGCTATCGCACCTCCCTTGATGAAGATGAAAACAAACAAACATTATCTTCGTCGCATTGCTCGCTCGCCGAAGCATATTTCGGTAAGAAGTGACCACACATGGACGGATTCAGAGCGCCCGCGTTCAATGAATAGGAGAGTCCACTGACAAGAAAGTGACGAGAACTAAATTTGTATAACTTTACTTTTATGCTGAGCGTTTTATTTGTATCGCTTAATTTGGAAGCATTATCAATATTGCCTACTCATATGAATTTATTTTCGCTCATTTGTATAAAGAATATACTTGATTACTGATCTAACTTTATATTTCTTATACGAACTTTTTTTTTAAATCCAAGCAATAATGTTGAAATTCTGTTTAAATTTGTATCATATAAAGGTTCCTATTTTGCAAAAATGTCAGAGAGTATCATTTTTCAGAGAAAAGATTCTTTGTGAATATATAAAATTAATTTTGAATATATCCGAAATAAGATATGACCTACAATTCCGAATGATTTCTATGTGTTAAATTAGAAGAAGAGGATGTGGGGGAAGTTCCTCTTATCCCCCGAGACACATCGAAGGCAGTGTTCGCGAACGTAAAGGTGTGCGGTTTGGGAAATCGGAAAATGAGTTTCTACGGAATAATGACCCACTGAAATTGTAAAATAACACCATTATAATATGATTAGTCTCCATCTTTCGTTCCTTGAATTCAAACGGAAAAATTATTGCAATCATTTTTCGCGAAGCCTTTTCCCTCGGATACCAAATTTCAAACATCTAAACATGGTGATTTTCTCTAGGTAGTACTTTTTGACGATCAAAACTCTGTTCTTTCGCAGACGAGTAAGTGAAAATCTTTCGCGGGGGACTTCATAGTGGCCTTGTTTATTCATGGATGAGATAAGGTAAGTCGTGTTTGGCTTTCTGCAATAACACGCGTTCAAATTCGAGAGTGCACGACGACGACCGAACATGATTTGTGGATAATGCTATTTAATTTATAGTTGAAAGAGAAATCTATTGAATATTGAGCGGTAAATTGAAGTGTTTTTTTAATGGAATTTCAACCTGTATTTTTTAATCAGTGGTGGATTTAATCAGTTATGCACACTATATGATTTTTCTTTTAATAAACTGGTTGATTATTTACATATTATAACACATACTTAATTTGATCAACATGTTAAGATTTATAATTTTTAATTTGACGACTTTGTGAAAATGCAAACGTCTTTCTTTATTATGACATTCGCGTACAGTCGACAACGACAATAAAATGGAACACTTCTGTAACTTTGCTATTTATTATCGAATCTTCACAAATTTCATGTCTGACACAGGTTTGTTGAGTTGCACAAACTGATTAATCGAGTTAATTAACCACTCTCTCGAAATTTTGACATTACGGATATCCCTTTTCCCTTTTTTTTTACGAATCGATTTGTCGTAATAAAATTAATATCCTCATAAAATTTTATGGAATTCCGATAATAATTTCGAGAGATAAAGGGATTTCAAAAACGACGTTGTCAATGTTAAATGAATCTTATGAACTTTCAGTACGATTCAGAAACTATTATATATTTCTTAAAATTTTTTTCACTTACCTAAAGTAAATTATCATATTTCCTAAAGTAATGAAATAAATGCATAGACAACAAAAATTTAATATTTTTTATGAGCTTTTAAAGATGAATGTGGTTAAAAAATGAATTGTACGTAGTAAAATTTGTACATGGAAACAAAGCTGAGATGCGTAAATGCCGTAATTCAAAAAATTGTGCTCCTATTCCAAATAGTTTTCGAAATATTGAATATTCACAAAAATTTTAAAATTCCCACAGTCAATTTCCAACGCCCACACTTTGAGGGACTGTATATTAAATTTATTTGTATTTATAGATCTAATTTTTAAGGAGCACGAGTTCTAACGGCCATCGTAGTAAGTAAAATATTAATTTAGACGATTTTAATTTAACATGAATTCTGCTTTCTATCTATCTTTTTTTTTTTTTAAAAAAAAGGGAATATTTTTTTCCATTCAGATGATATAAAATTAGATTGCAGGAGAGATTGACTGTTATTATGTTTAATTAATTTTTGCACAATTATTTGCGCACGGCGGCGGTTATCGTACAGAAATAATTGAAATCCGTGCCATTTCTTACCACTCTATAAGTTAATTAACGCTAAAATAAGGAAATTAATTAGCACTTATTATTTATATACTTAATGGCTTAATTTTCAGCACTCATTCACAAATTTCTTTAATTAGGTGGAGAATATTTTTTTAAATAAACTTAAAAAGAGTTCTTTAGAGTTAAAAGTAATCTCCTCTTTGTAATTGCCCTTATGCAAACACATTGTTTTAGAGCCTCTAGTTCAATATATTGTAGCATGATAATGTGTTTGCCTCAATACGTTTGTATTTATTTATCTTGAGTAAAACAGTCGTTGTATAACAGAAAGAATACTCAATCATTTTTATAGGAGCTTAGAGTAGTAACTTTAATAAATCTTCTATCCGGTTAACAATTGTTTCTGTCTAAAATAAAGTCCATTTTTTTCAATATACACAGATAATTTCATTGACTTAAAACGTATTTATATTTGCATTGTATGCAAGTATAAATATTAGGCCTGACTTTTACTCCTCCGAAATTCCTGGTTTAAAAGGCGAAAAAAGTCTTATTTTTCTATTATCAGGCTGAAACTTACTTGATATACGGTCCTCGGTGGGGTGGTTTTTTTTGGGTGGGGTTTTCAGAAACAAATTAAAGTATATCTTGAGAACAGCTACGAGTTTTAGAACGAAATTTGATACACATGCCTAAAAAGATCTGCTGAATCGAACTATTAAAAAATCTCTATTTCCGTAATGAAAAATTGCGAGAAAGTAGTTAATTAACCATGTTACGTCTGTAACGCCAGACGTAATCCGTTTGAATATCTCAACAAAACTTATCTTCAATCCATTTCCATTCGACACTCATTCTATGATAATGCGATAATGAATAACAAAGTTACAATTTTTTTTTTTGTTGTTGTTGTTGACGACTGTACGTAAGCAATTTTATTTAAGCAGATGTTCAATATCCATAAATATTGTAATAAAAAAGTGAAGGTAATGAAATAAACTGAACAAGTATATTTGATAAATTGCTGTTATTTTCACAAAATTTACATTCGCTACAAATTTATTTATTTGGCAACTAGTCCAATAATAATTTTTAATCTCTCCTAGAACTCGAAATAATTGGCGACCGCCTTTTGTGAGGAAAACTGGCCAGCTGTCAGAATCAGAATGGACGATCTTCGCTCGACATTTTCGCAAACACGATGCACCTCGATTATTTTAGATAGATTAACGTCCCGTTTTAAAGCAACAGTAGGGCTATTTTGGTATAGATCTCGTAACTGTGAACTGCGACCAGAGGACGATGTCGACACCTGAGCTGGAATCCTTCTCTCCAACTTCCACGTCACATCAATGACAGAACGTTTGGATGTCACGTGCACCGGATGTCACGTGCCCCTGAACCGGTTATACAACGGTTCTTCGGTGGAATCGAGTCTCGAACTTGAAAACCTCCGGTTCCAAAGACGATACCTTACCACCAGACCACCGCAGCTCGAAGGATAATGAAAAGATAGGATCTCTTTACGCTGGAAAACTCGGCTCCAAATCTACAATTTTGAAAATCTAAATCTAAATGTCGAATTTCATTTTTCAAGTGTTTTCAAATGATCATTTTCACACACACATAAGAACAGACAGATGAATTTACAACAGATTCAAATAAATAACAAAATCCATCCATTACTTTTTTTTTTGCTATAATGATTTGATTTTTATAGTTTTTTGGATGGGGAAATTGACGAAAATTTCGTCAGACGTCTGTGATGGCTTTTCTTTTATGAATGGAGTGAGCGAATGAAGCCGCAAAAAACGACCCTCTTGTAAACAAATTCTCAACGCTCACAAATGAAAGCAGGTTCTTTCTTCCATAACGCTTCATGCATCCCGGTTTCAGAAGGTCACGGACTCTTCTACCCGTTTCACGCCTTCCCATTATATTTGGTTGGTCAATCACTGGACGATGCACTGGCGCGGTGGCACAGCATTCGAAAAAAAATTTAAGTTGCCGTCTCCCAGAGCTTCAAATCATACACATGAGGAGCTTCTTTGGGCATGCGGAAAGTTTTAGTGGCCCAAACGGGATCCTAAAAACAGGATCTACATCTACAGTTCACTTTGGATGTGATTATGGTGGTTATCATAAATCAATTCCTCAACAACAGTGCCTTTCAAGTGGAAAAAAATCAAATTGCATCTGAGATGCAAATCATTTTAAAATTCATATAATTTTAAATATGTGGACACCCCCTTAAGGAAAAGTTTATGCACATAATTTGTTAGCATACATTACTAGTTTTAAAAAGGTACTTTCCCTTTCCATATACGATGACAGGCAGCAGAATAAAGTTGGGTAGCTCCCTTTTTTTACCGCAAACGTGCATTCATTCACATGCAAAAATCGAATCAGAACCTGGAGTATACACGATATATTTCACCCATTGCTACAAGTAACGAATTGCCATACTTTCTTTGCTCGTAGTAATGTGAAATACTCCAATCCTTACTCAACTACTAAAGCAACTCTTCGTAAACTATGGCCTTGAGTGTAAGAGCAACACCTCCTAAATTCAGAGAAGGCTACGGCGACGATTTTCGACATACGCGGAATCTCTTGGCTCGTCACTTGTCAGATATTTGGCTGTCTCCATCGACATCCGACACGACAAACCATTTTTTTGACAAGAAGATCCAAGTATTTGTGAGACGACGAAAATCAGCCCTGCTGCCTTCTCAATGTAGGAACTGTTGGTATGAGGTGGAGACGAAAATGTTACAATTTGACAATTCTAAACAAAAGGCTCTGTAATTCACGAGGATTTTATTTCCACTCCTGGAGTTGCATTTAGAAAGGTTTTCTATCTATCAAAACTTTTAACCATTTGGGTACACATTTTTTTTTTTATCATTTATAGCACAAGTTTTTAGACATTTAAAAGCAGTAAATTTCATGCAAATTTGAGATAACTTAGAGTATTTAGTATTATAAAAAAAATTGAAACATAAATTTAAAAAATGCATTACGTTCTGATATGTCAAATATATCTAAACGGTTAACGTAGTAAGCTATTTCTATAATCTGAGCTAGAAATTTGAGTTTAAATAAATTCTTATTTTGCAGGAAATTTGCGGATCTAAAATAATCAATAGTTGAATTTTCATTCTTAGTGAAAAACTGCTACAAGATGTGTTCGATAAGACTTGATTTTTTTTCTTGTCAGTAAACAAAGTTACAAAAGCTTAACTGAAATGTAAATCAAGAATGTTTTCCCAATTTTTTGAAGGTAAATAATGAAAAAGAATGTTATAAACTCTAATGCAAAGAAAAAAATATGTCAGTTGCAGCTTATGTTTAGTATATATATATATATATATATATATATATATATATATATGAAAAACGCACATGAGTAATTTCAAAACAAATAATAAAGAGCGTGCAAAAAACAATGCGCGTAGTTATAAAAACACCGGATGATAAATTACAAATTCAAAGGATAAAAACATTATTGAGAATTTAACAAACTGTAAGCACTTAATCTTAAAGCATAGAAAAGCAAATTCAGAATTTAAAAACTGTAAACACTTAATCTAAAAACATTAAAGTAATAATAATAAAAAAATTACTTCTTCCCATGCTTCTGCAAGTGCTTCCTTATGAAGCACAGAAAAATAAACAGGATTCTAAATACATCCATTAAGATAAAGCGGCTATGAGTGCGGCTATTTCAATAGCATATTTATAATGAAAAAAACAGCCAAATTAATTTTTAAATAATTCTAAAACTTTGGAATGAAAATGAAACTAAATTAAGGAAAGAGGAGGAAGGGGTTAAAAATTTTCAAATCGAAGGTTTTTTTAAAAAAAAGGTCACAAATGTCTAAATTTATCCTTAAACGGGCCAATACGGCGATACTGTTTGGGAAGTGCTTTTAATAGCTCAGCAGGGTCAATTGACGGTTCTCTGTCTCCCCCTCCCTCTTTTCTTCCTCGAAAGGAGAGGACGAACTGTGGAGAGTAACGGCCGAACGCATTCCGTGCAGGTGATGCTTTTCGGCCAGCGTACTACTTCTTGGAAGAGAAAAAGGGGTGTTTTTTAAGGAAATCGATTGTGTCATTCGAAGGATTAAGTTCAAATTTCGAATGCCTCGAGGTGAAACGGTTTATTCCTTCAAATCAGTCAAATCGGTTTGGAAAAGAGAAGGAAAATGTAGTTTTTTTTTTAAGGCGAATCGATATATGAATCTAGTTTAAGAATTTAGCTAACTGAAGTTTAGGGATAACAATCTCGTGTGTTTTAAAGTGATGTCTGGAGAATAATGCTGAGATCTGCTTCTCATTAGATCATTCGCATCTCCGCTTCGATTCTGAGACCGCATGTCAGGAATGCCCATTCTTCCATTTTTTCATATCAGTAATATTTGCTACGCAGTAAAGTGATGAAAATAGAATTCATCAATTCATTGCGAAATTAGGCAAATTACCTGAAATTTTTTTCGCAAGTCATCATCTATATCTATACTTATAATAAAGCTCAATGTGTGTGTGTGTGTGTTGGCGCTCTACAGGCCAGACCATTCAACCTACAGCTACCAAATTTGGCACGTGTATACCTTGGAGGCCGGGAATGTGCACCTGTGGGTTATTTTTTCGAATTTTTAACTAGAATTTTATTTATTGAAAAATTAAGCGAAATTTTGACGTGTTTCTGCTATAACTTCCAAAAATATTACCGCACAAAAAAGATTTTTACATGAAGTTAAAGATTAAACATTTATCTTTTAAATGATACTAATGTTTTAATCTTAAAATTAAATTTCTATTTTTAATGAATTTTTAAATAAATATTTTAACTATGTTTTTCAATAATTTATTTCGTAAAAAATAAAAATTAAGATTAAGCACGTTTCGCATTCATGGGAAAAAATTAGCCTTTTTCAAAGTGTTCCCATCACATTGATTAAAGCTCCAATTAAAAATAATTTAAATCTTTTTGGAAATGAAGTCTGCAAAAATATAATTTTCGGCACGTGTCTGTAGGAAATGAAACAAATATGAAAAATATTTTTTTCTAAAAAATATGTTCAAGAAAAATTATTTTATGATCTTTTACACTCTCTATACAGGGTGTTTATTTATTCCCGGACCCATTTTGATGTTCAATGACTCATAAAATAATGAAGATGTAAACAAACTTATGGCATTTATTGATGGAATAACTCATATATTTTCCTTTACAGGTTTCAATATTTTTACTTTTGTAAATATCGTCTGCGCGTGTGGTTAATTTCAGATAATTTCATTTTCCAGTCTAAATATCTGTACTTTTCTAAATATCGTCTGCTTATTCATTGCATTTTTCTCTCTTTTGTTTTTGGCAACTATTGAAATGTTATGTTTACTTTTGATGTGTTTGCTCTATGTAGTACTTTTGTATGTGATGTTTTATTCGAGCGGATATTAAGGAGAATGCATACACCACAAGAGAAAGCACAGATTTTATGGTGGTCATAGAGTTAATTTCCAATCAACTAAATCACTGACTTTTAAGAGTTAATTTCCAATCACTTAAACTGACTGCTTTATGAAAATTTGAATATCACTATTCAATAAAAAAAGGATAATTTTTGATTTTTCCATCGATCAAAGAAAATACGCCAATCAGCGCGCAGGTTTCTAAAGATTAATTAGCCTAAGATTATGAAAATGTTGGGTTTTTCTAAATTTTTAACATTTAAAACTTCATAAGTAAGTCTTAGTTGATCCTGGAAAATAGAAACATTCATTCATTTATTTAAAATTTGGTGTGTCCAGAATATTTCTCAGAATATGATAACTTACTGCATTAAATTTAGACTTCATAATTTTTGAAATATATTTATAGGCCAGAACAAAATATTATTATTGATTTCATTTCAATCCTTTTGAAAGCAAAACTAAAAACTGAATTTTATGCCGAATCTGAGAAATTTTTGTTGAATTATTGTTTGAGATATTACATAAATGATGAAAAATATTTTGTAGTTAACTTAAGGCTTAAATACCGAGCGATTCTGTTTGCAATACTCACATTCAATAATAATAATAATTAATAAATAACAATAATGATGATAAATAAAATAAAAAGCTTGGTTTTATTAAAAAATATCTTAATATTAATTGCAATTTCATCATTTCCATTTTAAATTAAAGTTGAAGTTTTGCCGGAAATGACAACAAATTAGCAAAATATATATAGTAAATTGAACGAAACTATCTAAACAGTATAAGTTTGGTATGGCTATCAAAATTTGAAGATTAAAAATGTTTTGTTTGAGAATCCTTTAAGAAACCAGTTACTTAAAATATTTAATTGAAAATTGTAGCGAGCGGTAATACTGGCGAACCGGCTGGTCGCCAAAAGCGGCTAGTTGGAAAATAAATAAAAAACTTAGTTAAAAAATTCAGTTATACATTTTTTCATGTAAATAAATACCACAATAATTTTTGTACATCTCATTTATTTTAACTTTTCACCTCATTTCTTCTTCTTTTTATTTTTACTGTTCGTCTTTTAAAAGTAAGAAAAGTCGAAGTAATTGGGAATGTATATATTGAACTTAAATAATTGCAAATTAATAATTTCTGAGTTGAAATGTCTTTGTTAAAACTTTATTTATTGTAAATCAAAAATTTGTTTATAATTTTTCATTAACTAATGATTAAATTATTCCAAATGGATTATTTTTTTAAAAAAGTAGAAATTAGTCAATCAATGGGACTCGCATTAGTCGAATGATTGAAATGACGATAATAGAACTCCAGTTATTGAAATAACTGATATGATTTTAGTTCTAATTATTTAGAATGCAAAATATCCGAATCGTTGTGATTTAAAAATAAAAATCCAATTTAAAGGCAGCAAAATACTTAACTTCGAGGCAAATATGTTCAAGAAGGGATATTTTAATACAAAATGTAACAATGCAAAACGTAAATAACGTGATTTTTTTTGTAGTCCTTAATATATCGAGCAATTTTCGACCCCCCCCCCTTAACAAATGGCTTTTTCCCAATCACCCGAATATTCGATACACCTGATAGTATCTAATCCAAATTAATCCGCAAAAATGAAAATTTTGATCTATTAATTAAAGTGCGCGAACCATCATAGCATTAAAGTAAGCAAATTTCAGACTCCATCGATCCTTGTATAGAGTGTCTTAATTTCTTTTATAATTTGTAAGTAAATATATAAAAAGAATAAATAAACTAAATACATTTTAATTTCTTAGATAAAATTATTGCATAAAAATTTACACCAGAAAAGCATCAGAGCCTCTAGTCGGAAATTTCGTAGCTTTACACTGTTTGATGCTCGGTTCGGCTGTCTTATATTATTCTTAAAAATTTACTTATAATTCTATAACAATATGAATTATTCTTATCATTGTTATTACAAGTATTATTGTAAATTATATTTAATTTTTAAAATTCTCATTAAAATTTGAGAAAAATTGTACCCTTGGTATCAATGAAAAGTTAATTTTTTTAGATTAAAAGTAGATTTTTTAAAGTATTTTTGTACAATATTAAATTCTAAAATTATTAAAGATCAACAATAATACTTCAATTAATTTTTTATTGGAACTCTAGTGAGTGATTTGTAAGTGAATCTTAGGGATGATCTGCAATTTAAGAAGTAACTATACACAAAAATTAGCAGCTCAAGCAGCAATGGCCTGCTGTATTAGAATATTTTAAACCATTTCTATATCATATAGCATCGACAGCATTCAGATCATAAACATTATCATGTTAATATCTTGATAAAAGGAATCGGGAGGTGTGAACTGTAATGATTCTCAGAATAGTGCTCGGGCGCATTGCCCTTTGGGGTAGAAAACACGTGATTGAATGGGCGATAACCCACCTCAACGCACTTTCCGAACGAAAAAACATAATAACGAGCTCGGGAATCTTACAGTAATAAAAGCGGCAATGTGGGAAAATACAGAACTTGTGATGGTGGAATGTCACCGATAATTTACTAATGCCAGAATTGAATTGCAGTGAGAAAATGTATTTCTGACGACTCCAGAGCTGGCGTTGATGCCTTTGGATCGACAGTAACATCGGGTGCAACCAACCTGTTGAAATCTATTCGAGGCGAAAGCTCTTTCAAATGAAACTAAAAGAAAACGGTTCTGAACTACGGCATTTGCTAACATCTGCCACTATGTATCAGACGTTTATTTCCTAATACTGTGTCAGAAATAACACATCATGAAATGTCGCTGTTGTGTGAAAAAAATCGTGCAAATCTTACGAAAATGAATTTTATCATGTAAATTAACAAGGATATAGTGGACGTCCAAAAGTTTAAAGAAACATTATAAATCAATAATTTTTTTATGCAGAAAGAATACCAGGGAAAACTAATATTTTTACAGTTTTTTAGGTTGGCATTCTTTCTGCAATTTGGGAGGTTCAAACAAAGCAACAAAGCAAAATTAACGCCTATTTATATAGCTTTGGTAGGACCTGTGTTTAAGAATAACTTTAAAAATTTTTTTTAAAGAATAGTCTTATGTATTTTGATTCATTATCCCAGCAGGATAACAGCAATCGGTTGAGCTTCTTAAAACTAATAAGTTTTTAAAGATTTATTGTAGACAAACTCAGAAGCAATCCAATCTTATTGTGACTCAAGCAGGTAGACAAAAAGGCAGATTGTCTCCTTCCTCACGGGTAGAATAGCGCAGTTCGAATTCAGTTAAGAAAACAGGATTATTTAGTAAGAATTACTCCGAGACATAAAAGCAGCCAAAAGGGAGGATGATATATTCTGATGGGTTTCAATGAGACATTCCGAGTTGGCCTTGATCCGGGCCATTTCATCCATGGCTGGAAACAACAAAAGGGGTGATCGAATGACGGAGAGTAGCTACTTCCTCCCTCAACCTCTTGCCGAGGGATGGATGTGCGTAACAGGATGCAAATACTCTCTCCTCTGGAGTTAATTTATTGCCACTGGGTTAATTATCGTCTGGGGGCTGCGGCAAGGGTGAGGCTAATTGAAGAGAGGAGTTGGGATGATGGCTTCTCGTGAGTTGATTTCCATGGCGCTCTTTGTTGCGCATTGGGACGCCTAGAGAGTTCCACACTGGATGGAACCGGATGGACTGGCCTGATCCGAATTTGCGGATTTTTAGTGACGACTTCCTACATGGGCTGTCAAAAAGGAATTCAAGGGAATTTTCAGAAGTGACGCAGCTTGATCTCTAGCATTTCGGAAGTAACGCTTATACTAGACCCATTATTGTTCGCAACCGTTGTTTCTCTGCAGTAACACTTAGTTGTTTCACTGCAGTGATACCTCACGTAAATACTTAGGGCACTGCTTTCGTGGATAGTGGTGGATTATAGCACCGAAGTGGCAATGCAAGTTGTTTCGTTTGCTATTTTTGAGGAAAAAGTTTGCACTAATAATTTTTAGGAAAAATAATAAACCTGATTTTTTTTTTCGTTGAGAAATAACATTCATTAAACAATAATAAAAAATCTGGTAAAATTATCAGCTAATGCCTCAAAAAAAGTCGGCTGCTGTAGTCTAAATTTTAAATAAATGAGAAATTATCAAAAGAAGTGCGCAAAGTCGTCTTCTCTGTTTTCGTTAAAATGCTATGAGCTCTTAATTGCTTTCTTGCTTCAGAATCACAGAAATATTTACTGTTGATGGTTGACATATAACTCTAAATAAATGACGAAAGATTACTGACTTGTTGTGGAAATCCTCAAAATCTTCAGCCTGTTCATTGATGGTCGATTCTGGGTCCAAGTAATTCCCGTAATCCCCTTCGCTTCCATTGTATCTGTAGAGTTGCAAAGTGCAGTCATCTAACTGTGAAGAAAAGAAACGGAACCATGGCTATAGTATTGATTACCATATGCTTAATAAAAGAAAGAAATGAAATAGAAGTTCTCATAAATAAATTTCTTCAACAAATCGTTATTAAATACGAGTTTCCCATTAATCAGCTCAATTATTTAATTCATTATTTTAATCATTTGGTTGTGTTTGCTAAATTTTCTGCGCCGTTTTAATTCTGTTTGCTAATTATTTGTGTTTTTAGTTGTGTTTAGGGAATTCTTAAATTTTGATATGAACATTTTTATTTAAAACAGATATAGTTAATAATTAAAAAAATTGTGCTAAACATAATTGTGAAAACGATATTAATCAATGCGAAGTAAGCATCTAAATTACTTTAACATATAAAGAATTTTTTAAAAAAACGTGAAACTGACAGATTTTATTTGTAAACTTATTCTATAGCTATGTGGTTCTTAAAGAAAAATGCCATAATTCCTTGTTTACAAAAAAAAAAAAATGAATTGTTATTTTATGCTATGAAGTAAGAAGGGGAATCTTTTGTAGACTTGCTACTGGCGAAAGTTAGTAATTAAATCAGAAAGAAATGAAACAAAATTGATTGTTAAAAATTAATTAAGTGTTTTTTTTTTTTTTTTTTTTTTTTTTTTTTTTTTGCAAGAAAGCCCAAGAACGCCACGATATTTTATTCATATACCACCGATACACATTTCCAAGATGTTTTGGGAAAAAATGCAGCATCTACATCAAATCTTATCAGATTAAAACATTTCAATTCATTATAAAACAGGAATTCCTTGGAAAATATAAAAGTACGGCAAAGATGATAATTAAAGAAATGAAACACATATAGTGCCTTATGTGATTCAAATTATTTATAATCCTATCAGCAACAAAATTATAAAAATAATATAAATGACTTAAATAAAAAGATAAATATAAGAACTAATACTATTTAATTTCTCTAAAAGTTCTTATAAATGAATATTTGATTTCTCATTCTTTTCTTGGCGAAATAAAACAAGCAATGTATTAGTTAAAGTGTAAAACGCACTTTGATTTTGCAGCCAAGGTCGGCTTCTTGAAAAATTGCGAATTGAAACAAAATCTTATGAATCACCGCTCGCGTCGCTGTGTGTGGGATGGTCTTTTGTTACTTTTCGCTCTTCCCCGGCAGAAAATGCGAATAAATAAGGAAACTTCATGTGACAGGTCTGAAAAAAAGCGAGCTTGACGAGTGCTAGTTTATTCCAATTAACTTCAGTTGATTACAATAATTCCCTACGCAAATGGACCTCAGAATGCGTTGCCGACTTGACAGACAACTCCCATTTCTTTTCCATACAGAGGCGAATGCTGAGATTATTTTAAGAATTAGTTTCTATCCAAGAATGACCACTTTAAAATTAAAAAAAGAATTCGTTGCTAATTTAAACCAATCTTCATTTTCTTTCTCAAAAAAAAAAAAAGTTATGTAGTTTATCCATTGAAAACTAATTATAAAAATGCTCTGAGAATACTATTTGAATCAAAGCTCTTGTGAAATGATGGCAGATTCAACGGGTTACGCATTGTGCTTGCATTTTTTGCATGTGATTTACTGAGGCGAAAGTTTTAGTTTAGTTTAGTTATATTAACGTCTCGTTTTAAAGCAACACTAGGGCTATTTTGGGACGGATCTCGTGAGTTTGAACCGCTCTCGGATGAAGAGGACAACACCAGAGCTGGCACCTCGATCTACAAACTTTCACACCACACCAGCGGGAGGACGTTTGGTCCCGACAGATTTATCGCGCACCAGACCTCTTACATGACAGTTCTTCGGTAGAATTAGGCTTCGAACTTCACACCTTCCAGGTAAGAAGCTCTTTGAAAAGAGAATTTAGCCTGCAGATCCAAAATTAAGAATTTTTAGAAAAAAAAAGGGGGGGGGGGTTAAAAAGCCTGATGTTGAAATATCAGTTTACAGAACCAAAGAAGATAATTCTTTTATTCTTTAGTCAGTTTGAGTATTGTATATTGAAGCAATATTCGTAACTTCTTTACATAATGGAAATAAAATATGAACAAGAAGATTGGAGGATTTTTATCGACAGTGCCACCACATGTTTTTTTCCTCTTTGCAATCGTTATCCTTACCCCCATATAGCTAATTCTATAAAACTTAAAGAAACTTTGCAATGGGGAGCATAAGAGATCTATTTGTGGATGGTCAACTTTCTACTGGCACAGCGACAGTAATGGCACAAAAAAATTACAGCAAAAAAAAAAAAAAAAGGCCTTTAACAGAAATGATATAGCGAATATTATTAAATATAAATTCATTGATAGAAGTAAGATAAATTATTAAAAAGTTTTTGGGTAACTACATAGAAGAAAAATCTGATACAAAGTAAGTTCGAAAATTTTGATCTAGTAAGAATCTAAAAAGACATTTTCTTTGGATTACGTTAATGGGGGAACAGGGATATCAAAAGGAATAACAGAAAAAAATATATTAAGGTAGGTTGAACACATATATGATGGCAATTTATTGCTGGAATTTCGAACATAAAACTCCTTCTAAACTTGAAAGAAAATCATAGAAGTGCTTTTCGGTGAAATAATTGAACCAATTTATTTAGTTTTTATTCTATCGACTTAATCCAACTTCATCACATTTTAACATACCATTAATAAATTAGTATACAGTTACTATTGATCAATTTTGATATATTGAAATTTATTTTATTTTTTATTTTATTCATTAATAAAGTTTTAAATCTAATTATTTGACACATATTTGACATACATTTCATGCGATTTCTTAATTTTTCTCTTATTTATGTATTGATCATGCTTTAGGATTAAATTGTTTTTGTACCAAAAGTTTTGCAATTGTTTCTGGACGAGATAGTTTGATTGATATTAAAATGCTGCATACATATTACCATTGAAATTTAATTTTCATTTTGTTTCGAAAGCTAGAGTCAGTTCTACAGGAAACATATCTGGGATAGCAGCGCAAAAATCATTGATAATAAAATCGCATTCGACAGTATAATCAGGCCACTAGTTCGGTCTTAATCTATTTATAAATGTTTTGATTTTGATTTCAAAAACTTTAATGGCGGGTAGATTTTACTGGCGCATAAGATAAACAGAGCCACGCTGCTTCAGAATATAAGCAGTGATGGTTACATATTATTTCATAATCAACAGATATTCAATTAATAATTACGCTCTTAGTTTTTTTCACGTTTCATAATTCTTGCCAAAAGGATCGAAAATTTGTTCTAAATGAGAAGGTTATCACACAAATCTTTAATTCGATTAATTGGACACCTCCAAAATTAATCTAAAATGACTGACAACTGCTTTATCGAATATTTATAAGATCTCAAGACAGCGATCGAAAGCTCGAAACCCAAGAAGAAACTCCCACAGTTTTAAATTTGGACTCCCAGCTCGTTAGCGCACAAAGGATTCGCTTCTGCTGAAACTGGATAGCAAAACCAAAATAAACACAACAAACATGGCGCGGAAACGAAGCGACACGCATCGGGCACTATTTTTCTTGGAGAGTGGCCAGCCGAGGTCAGAGCACCGACGCGGCAGACCCCAGGGACTTCTTCCTCCCCCGTGTGATGATTCCGTTCACAGCACGACAAACGATGTTTTTTCAAACAAAAACCGTATTTCTCTCTTCTAATTCAGAAGCAGAGAGTAGTGGTCATAAACACTCTTTCCGAGCTTTTTAGTTTCTAGGTTTTGGATCCATGTAAGATTTAGAACAGCAACGGAAGGTGGAATATGAATGCTAATTTACCAATCTTAAAGAGTGTTATGAGAGAAGAAAAAAATGTCGTTTGCCATTGCGCCAGATATGAAGAGGTTGCAATAATATTGATATGCATGGCGCCATTTACACTTTCTCATAGTCAGTGGCACATAAATCAGAATGCGTGGAATGCGAAGCTCTGGGAATGACGGCAGTAAAGAAGCAGCCCGAGATGACATGCTCTTCTGCAAAAGTAAACTGTGAGTGTATTCATGCCACTATTAAACTATTAAACAAAAAAATATATTTTCCGTTTAATGGAAAATTTTTTGAGAATATTATTCACAAAGAGTTGAGTATCAGCGGGAATGCTCTTTTCACTTATAAACCACGGCGTTTTCTATTTACATCCGTAGCGCAGTGCAGAAAACAGCGTATGCATTCCAGACTCTCTTCTCTTTGCCTCGTCAAGTCAGAAGATCTACAGTTTTGAATTGAAATTTTCATTTATACAGCTTTTTGCTTTTTAAGTTTGTATATTCATCAGCTAATGCAGACCGTCATAATTTAATGGAACCATGATTATGGTATCAAAATTGCGAACTTGTTGCATATTTATGGAAAGAAAACCAAATGTATACACTTTGTTCTTCTGAGAAGTTAAATAAAAGAAGCGGCATAAAGCCAGGGAAGCTGCTATCGATTTTGACTGAACAAAGAATAATTTTTAATAATGCCATAAGAACATTTATATACTACTTTATTTTTTGTAAAACGTTTTGCAATAATTAAAAAAAAATGAGCTGAGATTTCCGGAAACAGATATTTAATCGAAGAAAAAAAAATCGATTTCGCTTTTACTAGATAGTATATAACTTCAGGATTCACTTCCTACTCCTCCAGTGCAGATATAAAGTCAAAACTCCTTGGTTTGGAAGTGATGGAACAACACTTTAAAAAAAAATGCTCCTACGCTTTTATCTAGTCAAATATTTCACAAAAATGAGTATTTGATGCTTTGTAGTATAAGGAAAAATTAAGTTCATTCCGTCGGGGCCAAACGTCCTCCCACAGGTGTGCTGTGGAAGTTTGGTGGGGGGGGGGGGTGCCAGCTCTGGCGTCAGTTGACCGCGGTTTAAAATGACGAAGTCCCAAAATAGCCCTAGTGTTGCTTTAAAACGGGACGTTAATATAACTAAACTAAACTGTAAAGGGAAAATTCGAGTATGTGCTTAGGAAGTCCCGGTTTCGACTGAGTCGCACAGGTGATAACAAGAACGAATGAAAAATTTTATAAATATAGTTTGTTGCATTTTTGAGTTATCGCTTCCACATAAACAAAGATGTACTCAATGATAGATGGTCAATCCAAGGGCTGATTTCATTCAAATCTTGCAAAAATTTTAAAATTCTGATAATAGATGCAATTTCAAAGGCATGCTATTTTGAACACGAGAGGTCTAAAACACGGTGTGCGATTACTTCGCATACCAGATAGAAGTGAATAGAATGTCATCCAAACGGAGATTGTTAATTACAAAAAAATTATTTCATTGAAAGCTGACGCGCTTAGTTACCCCCCCCCCCCCACCGAAAACAGTCAGAGCCTCGAACTCGGTCGCTCTTCAAGGAAGACGCCAAGATTTGCTTTTTTGACCGCTGCAGGGGGAAAATAAAATCGAAAAGTTAAAAGAGCTCTCGGCTCGAAAGTAGTAGTTAAATATCAAATCACAACAGGATTTCGCGTTCGAGCAACAGCACCATTAAAAAAAATACCTATTCATCCACTCGTTCGGTGGGTGGGAGGGAGGTGGGGGCGGAGGAGAGTGACCTCCGTCTGGGGTGGTTCTGGAAAGGGTTGTCTGTCACAATATTTCATCCCTGGGTGCGGTTACTTGACCTTTGGTGAGAGTGTGTGGTTTGACCACTTCGCTCCACGGCCAAGGTGAATCCGCGAAGAAGATACTCAGATGCGAAATGCTCCGTCTCGAGAAGAGACATTCGAATGAAAGTGAGTGGAAATGCAATTCGATGGAAGCAATCCGAGCGTTTTTTCTTTCCAAGACGATGAAACTTAACGAGACGTCTGCGCGAAATTGAGAAGAAATGTTGGGAAATTTCGAACGCAACATCAAAAACTACTTGAATTAATCCCTCTATTGACTCTGGGTTCTGCATCACAAAGGCCAATCAAGATTAAAGGTGCCAAATATATACAGGGTGTCCCTGAATTCACGGGACAAACTTTAAGGGTATTTCGGCGGAAAGAAATGCTGAGGAAATGAAAAGACTTGCATAATATTTCAGTAAGTGCACATACGTGCCGCCACCAGCATCGATACAGGCCTAGTAGCATGTAGTAAGTAATTAGCATTCACTCTTTAGAAGAATCCAGGTGTTCTATGAACAATTGCAGCGACGACTGAAAGTATTGCAATGAAGTTTTTATCAGAGTCATTGGGAGTCTGGTAGACATTGAATTTTTCCACCTTGCTTACATTTAGTTGTTCCACCTACACTTTTCATTTCCGACACCATATTGCTGTACAAAAGATGCTTCTTTAATAGTATTTTACCTATCCTTAAAATTTGGCCCATGAATTCAAAGACACCCTGTATATTATTTGTACCTTCGTCGAAACATTACGAAGCAAGTTCGCGTCAAAGATTGCAAGCATGCTTCTATTAGTTGAGGTGATAGTGAACTATCGCTTGGATAGAGTGCTTGGGGGCCAAGGGCAGCGACGTAGCGATGGAGAGATATAGGAATTGTAACCCCACATAAAGATTACTATATACTTAAATTTTAAACAGATAACTCTACTAATAAGTTAATTTTTTTAAGAAAGCGAAATATGTTTTCATGTATTCATTTTCATTGTTTCAATTTGCTTTTATAAAATTATCTAAATTTTAAAACAATATAAAACTGGGAAAAATCACTCAAAAATATGTGAATATCTATAAATTCACATGGTTAAAGTTATATTACTAGACATAAAGCTATATTACTAAAATTTCCCCTTTCAACCATGTTCTGTTACACGTGTCGTCTACCTAACTTCGTGATTAATTTCAAACTAATCAAGTAAAATTTATTGAACAAACTATGGCAGTTCTGAGTGAGATGAGGAGTGATGATATTGAGAATATTCGTTCATTAGTGATCAAAAGTTTTGTGATGTTCAGAACGTTGAAATCGCCATACCTGGAATAGCCAAGAGAGACATAAAACACATCAATACAGAATTACTGACAGTACCTCGGTTTATTGTCTTTTTGTCACTCCTTAAGGATTTGCTAAATGAAATTAATGAACGGTTGTTTAAACACAAATCACATTTAGAAAGTTTCATGTTCTTTACTTTTTTCAAATGGTACCTGTTCTTAAATGAATTCTAAGCAATGTAAACAGATGCAATATTTATACTCTCCAGTTTACCGACAATTTGTCGATAAACTGGACAGGCATCAAAGCACCCCAGAAAACTGCAAGAGAGGGTCAAGGGCGGAAAGCGTGCCTCGTCTGTAAGGCCACAGGCTGTTGGAACACGACTTTGAGGCTATGAACTCCTGAGCACCACTGGGCAGAAGTCTGACTTTAACTCATTTGAAGATGACACTCACACACTCGCTTGCCTGCACAAGCCTTTTTACGGGGGGGGGGGGGGGGGGGTCTTTCAATCTGCGTTCCGACGACATGTGGCCTTTACGGATATGGTCGTAAATCTGCCAACTGACCCATTGTTGGACCACCCCCACCTGTGAACGTCGGTCCGGAGCTTCCACCAAATTGTCGATAAAATGAAGAGACATCAAAGAACGCCGGAAAACACAAAAGAAAGAGGAAAGAGGGAGAATTGTTTCGATCTCAAGACGCGCACAGGTCATTTCAACGGGGCGTCACACATCTCACAGATAGAACACAGGGTAGAGAACAACCATGTCCGAACCAGTACATCCAGATAACGGGAAAGACGCGCTGCCCCTAAGTCAGGACGCTGTCGAAAAAATATTTAGTACAAGAATACCAAGATGTTCGTTGCAGTGAGCTTGTTGCACAAAGGTTTTGGTACAGCCAAGTAGCTAGTTTAGAAAAACCGCCGACAGAGTTTCTGCATGTGTGCAATATTGAACAATTTGCAATAGAAAAAAAAAATTTCTAAAGATCTCATTAGTCCTTCGAATAATTTTTTCCCTTCTAATTACTAAAGTCCTACTGGAGAAATAGAATGAGTCAATATCGAATAAGTGTCATAAGAGAAGAGGTTTGGCAATTGGCTTGTAACTGAAATTTTTTTTTTTTTATTAAAATGTGATTTTCTTTATACATGCAACTATACATTATATATTCTCTTTCTTTAAACCTTTGCACTCGAAGGGTGCGTCTCAGTCATCATTCGGTACACCATTTTGCTAAATTAATATATATATATATATATATATATATATATATTGAAGCAATGAATAAAGTGAATAAATATGCATCAAATTACTTTTCCGAGTGCCAAGGGTTAATTTCTGTAAAAATAATTTTCATTTTTATACTTCCCTTTCAAAAAAATTAATATTCAAAATCCTGTACTTTACTGAAACATTCTTTTCATTTTGAAAATAAAAAATGAAATTTGGAATTAATTTTGTATGCAAGTGGAAGTGAGAGACTCCTAAGAAAAATTTCTCGCTACGCCTTTGGCCAAAGATAATCATATGGAACTTTGCAAATGCAAACTTTGTACCTCATTCAATACCGTGTTCAATATTTGTTTTGTTTATTACTGATTGCGACAAGAATGTCAAACTCGAATTCTACAACGAATATCTTTGAGACTTAGTAAAAATAACAATATGGAATTCTTAGTAAAAATGCCGCAGCTCATTCTTATAATTCTTAATTATACAATTATAGTGTAATTATGTATAAAAACTGCAAAGGGAAGGATCTTCATGATGTGTGATCAAGTTAGAGAATTTAAAGCTTTTTTTTTTTTTTCCTTTTTTGATGGACGACATTACAAAAATATATAATTGAACCACTTTCCGAAATGAATAGATCAATTTTAGGAACGCACATCGCCAAGCAGAAAAGGGAGTGAAAGGCACGGCTTACAGAACGAAGGTCTCCGAAACCGTTTTCCTTGAATAAGCGCGTCCTCGGGCAGGCACCTTCTCGAATATCAATACACAATCGAATTTCGGTCATTGTGTCAACTCGCAAGCAAAAACTGGGAAAGAACGCTCAACTCGAGTTTGTATATTTCTGAAGTCTTCGCGCAATGCGTCACTCGTTCTCGATTCAGAAATAAAAGTGACTTCCTCCCGAAATATGTGAGAACAGCCGCTCCGCGTCAAATGAAGAAATGAAACGGAGGAGAAAAAACCACAACCTTGATTCTTACCTTTTTCTTTTTTTTTATTGTATGTCTGTTTATATTAGATCGGAGAGAGCGATGTTTTATACGGCTGACGTCTATGCGTGGAGTCAGTTCTTATCCACATGAAACATATCAAACGTGTCTAAACAATCTATTTTAGAATTTGCTGCAATAGCAAACGGAATAACCAGCACCATAATAAACGGAATTAAATAACCAGTGCACGACATAAATTTCTTGTAGTTCTGTTAACACAAATGTTATGCGAATGTTGAAGTGATAAGTCAACATATTTAAGTACGAGAGCTTCCTTCTCCATACCATCTCTGTCCAGCCAATGCTTTCCAAAATAATGAATAAATGATCTGAAGAATTCGTCATTTTTACATGAAATAATTAGCAATAATTGATTCATCATAAAAAATTTCATTTGAATAATGTTTTTGAAAATTACAATCGTTTTTTTTTTTTTTTTTTTCCCTCGAAGAGTTTCCTCTAACAAAAGAAAATAAATTTATACTTATGTAATGCTCAATGTGTGTGTGTTGGCGCTCTACAGGCCAGACCGTTTGACCTACAGCTACCAAATTTGGTACATGTATACTTTGGAGGTCGGAAATGTGCACTTGGGGTTCCTTTTTTTTGAATTTTTAATTAGAATTTTAATTATTAATAAAAACTAACTTTCCCGCCAAAAAAATCTTCATTTCCCCCTCCGCCAAATGAGTAAGGCTTCAGTTTTTTTCCCCCACACTAAAGAGGTTAGGGTTAACATTTTTCGACCGATTATTTTAAACGATTCTGTTTATTTTCTTAATGTTTGATGCATCTAAAATGAAACATTGTTAATTAATCGATCTGCTCATGATGAATCTGAGAAAATTTTGTTGACAAATTCTTGAGATATTGCATAAATTAAGATATATATTCTTTATTGCCCATAAGGTTTAAATACTCATTGACTCAGTTTTCAGTACTCATATTTAAAAAAAAAAAATGCTTCGTTTCAGTAAAAACTGTTCTTATATAAATTACAATTTAACCATTTTTCCACTTTAATTTAAAGCATAAATTCTACGGGAGCTAATAGAAACAGAGAGATACATATTACGTTATGACTGAGGGCTTTTATAATATTATGAGTGAATTATATGACAAATAAAATTTGAAGTTTTAAAATATTTTGATGAAGAAGTTATTAAAGTAGGAATTGCATAAAATACTTAATTATTAAAATTTTAACGAACATTAAGTTTGGCTAACCGGCTGGTCGCCAAAGGCGGCTAGTATTCAATAAACCAGAAGTATTTCTGTCAAGACAACAAGAATTGAAACCAAAACTCATTATCAACCAATAGCGAAAAGAGAAGGGTGAAAAAACCAAGTAGACGAAGGTGAACTTTGGATGGGAACACAGAGACCAGCTTACAATTGGACCTGCCCTGATTGCAACTCCACTAGTTTCAAGTTTTAAAAAATGAAAAGGATTTTTTACCCCTTCAAAGGAATCAATCGGTTGTATGCACATCAGGGTTTCATGGCCTGCAAAACCATAGTTCAATTATATTAACGTCCCGTTTTAAAGCAACACTAGGGCTATTTTGGAACGGACTGATTAATTTTGAGCCACTGTCAAGTGAAGAGGATGCACCAGGGCTGGCACCCCCTCTCCAAACTTCCATATCACACCATCGGGAAGATGTTTGGCTTCGACGGTTTTCTTATGCATCAGCCCAGCTTACACAACGGTTCTTCGGTAGCATCGGATCTCGAACCTGAAGCCCTTCGGTTCCAAACCCGAGACCCTGCCACCGCGGTCCCAGGCTTGCAACACGAATCACTCCTAGGCGCATTTCTCTTTTTCATTTTCTATCTTATTTTTGCGTTTATTTATTTTCCATTTTCACTTTTCTTCGTACTCTCAAAGAGACAAGGCAGGCAAGTCCCAAAACAGAAAAAAAATTCGATAAAGGAGGAAAATTTAACTTTAAAAAATAAATTGAGATTCAGCCTTGATACAGATCCATGATTTTAAAGGTAAAATCACATTATTATGCAATTTGAGACCACATGGACTGGACAGACGAACAAGCAGTTTTGTAAATACACCGATTTTATTCAGTTTTTTTAAAAGAATTCTTTGGTCAGCAGGCAGCTGTCATGTCTAGAACTCGTAGAGCTTTTGAGCAAATCGGGTTGACACACTGATGACAGACGACCCTCATTCTAAAATTCGATTTGAAGGACGCTGGGATTCATCATTTTTTTTTTTTTTTTGTGATTTATTTCGTACTTGAGGAATTAAAAATCTTTTTTGTTTTCTATTTCATGTCTCTGCGAATTTTAGAGGAACAGCTACAATTCCATTCACTAGCAGAGCCCGAAATAAAATCAAAATAAATCCAACCAAAATCTGCGCATGGTGAAATTTTCCCTCTAATCAAAACTTGAAATCGATGGCGAAAATGTAAAGGCTACCCTTTCTCGACCAATGGGCGAGGCGAAGACAGGAGAAAGTTTGTCCACCTGAACACACAGCCGGCTGTTGTCTCAAGAGCACGGCTGAAAGCGAAAACTGGATCAATTGTTTGTTTCCGCTCCGCATTGACAGCGCTTTATTTCTTTTCTACTCTCGTAAAAGAAAAGAATTATTTTTTCTTTCTACCACAAAAACAGAAAATATTATTATCTTAAATATATTCTCTATGATTCTGTCTGTCCGTAAGCACAATAAACCAGAAAAAATTAAACAATGGAATTTCGCACACCTGGCTGCAGAATAATGTACGAAGTTGAAATATGTTCATGAAAAAATAGAATAATGTTTAAACCTTTTCTTAAACGAAATAAGTTTCATTTAAAGTTTATAAATGCAATATAAAGTCAATTAACTACACCAGAAATATAAAATACGAAATTGAAAAGGCGATGAAAAATTTTTATACGTCAAATTATTTAATAAAAAAATGTTTAGAAATGGAATAAACTACAAAAATCATTTCGCTAAAGTAATTAAGTCGCTCATCTCTAATACAATAACAATAAATGATTGCTAATTTAATCATTTTTTTTAAAAGTTCACGATAATTACTTAAAAAGAAATAAAATAAAAGCGGCATAGAAACTAAAAACATAGCACCGTTTCGTTGCAAGTTCTCGAACTTTTGTCAATCGGTAAAATAGCTGTCTTTACCGGTTTAAATCAAATACCAGATTGGGCGAATTACCGCTATAGAAAATTTAACCTTGTTTGCTGTCATTAACTTTTAGGATAATCCAACATTTTAATGAAAACTTGCTTTTAAATCAACATGCTGGGAAAAATAATCATTTTCTATAAAATTTAAAAATGGAGCGCCCTATATTTCACAGTTTTCTAAGACTGACGAAAAACAACGACATCTTGAAAGACCATAATAAATGGTAACAAACGTCTTGTACGTTCGCAATAAAGATTTCGGAGACTCATTTTAACTAAGAGTTTCAACTTTGTAATAGTACTTTTTTTTTTTTTTTTTTTTTTTTTTTTTTTTTTAATTTGAGCCGTATTTTCATACTTCGAATTTTTGAAATAGTAAGAAAACATGAAATGATTTTTTTAAAAAAAAGATAATAATAACTAAAGTCATTTAAAGTTATCTGATACTAATATTTGAGAGGAAAATAAAAGCAGACCCTAAAATGTTATTACTATGAACAGGTACGATAACATATCGCAGTAATGCAATGAAAATCAACAAAACTTATCAAATCAAATAAAAATTAAAAAGATTTTCGATATATAAATTGAAAAGTCGATGTTACTGCAGTCAAAATATAAAAGAAAATATCGCATTAGAGAAAAAGACAAGAAAAATTAAACCTCTTTTAAAGACAGTATTTGAAAGGTATATACTAAACAGTGTTTATACCATGAAGTTCGATGAAAAGTAATAAGTTAGTTTTGCAGTTAATGGTCATACAAATTTTTTTTTAAACTCTTAACATTAACAACGGTAAAATCATGTGTCTGGAATTTTTGAAAAAACGATGATATTCGCTTAAATTTACTTACTACAATAAAATCATAGTTCAAAATTGTGTTCTAATATTAAATTTGAAAACTTCATGAAAATAAAAAGAAAAATCACATGGAAGTGAAATTGATATCTGTAAAAAACTAATTTTTCGAACTTGAAGATGATATAAAAATGGTTAAAGTGTGATCATATGCCTTGATGTTATTGCGAGAAAATGTTAAAATTTAGGTTAATTTTTATTTCATTAAAAATTCGAATTCCTTTCAAATTGAACAACTACTATTTAAGAAACACCAATCTTTCAAATTTAAAGTCTTCCAATTCCTCAAAATTTCCTCTATATATCATTGGATGCACTTCCCTTCAAAATTCACAAGAACTATGTTAATAAAACTATCTGTGTGCTACAAAATTCTCGAACGAAAAACAAAAAATTTCTCTGAGATGGTAAATTTGCTAATCAGTGCTAGCAGTTATCCAATTTATTGAAGTTTAACATAAAATCAAAATCTTATTTCTTGAAATGATAAGCTTCATTGAAACTGCCACATATCAGTCTTCCGTCTTACAAACGAAATCACTTGAGTAATATTTTTTTTTTAATAACTCCTCAATTTCGAAAGAGTAACGAAAAATAAAAACCTGAACTGTCTTTTCTTATTTTTTGTTGTTGTTGTTGTTATTAAAAAAAACATTTAAACAGATTTCAAAAGTGCCCTTTTATTTGTGGTCCTAGAAAATATAATTTCTTTCTTAATTTTTCTCACTTTTTAGTTATTATAAATGCCATGAAATTCCTAAAATTCATCTTTTCCTAAATTTATTAACAGATCCTGCTATCCGTACGAAAACAAAAACAAAAAAAATGAACTGAATTAAATGACTTGATATTTAGATTCTGGAAATATTAATGCATTGTCATAAAAATAAATGCATAAAATTTCAACACGAAATTAGAAAATTAGAACACGAGGAAGTGAATGAAAAATCGGTTTCGAAATTCAATCTTTACGAGTATAGAATTGGAGTTAAATAAAAAAATATATAAAAAGAATATCTTACCTTCAAAGATTACAAGTTAAAAGCAAAAATACATTTCAAAGATATCAATAAGAATTATGTCGCTATTATGCACGACAAAAATTATGGTAATAAACGGACATTCTTTTCATTTTTGAGAACAAGAGTAATAATTTGACATGCTTAGCTGTGATGAAAAGTTTAATATGCCGCAAAAGTATGCAAGTCAGTTTCCTTGAATTCTAAAAGGTCCATTTATTGCTTCAGAAAGCAAAATCTTTATCTGAAGTTGACACTAGTATCAAGAACATTCATAGCGCATAAAACCAATAAAAATAAAAACACCTCAATAATAAGGAAAGAAAAAAAATCCTAAGTTTATTTGGAATCGAATTTTCCCCCGGCAGGTTTCTGAAATTCCGATCACGTTCGCGCAGTTCCTGCTTCGGGACATAATCGAGAAAAGGAGAAAAGCAAAGCAGTCCAGAAACTCCCCGCCATCTTGAAAAGTAATGATAGGCCTAGCGGCAGAGTTATTGAAATTGACTTTCACTTTTTCCTCCGGAATCTGGGTCAGTGACATCGAAAGCTGATATCGACCCTAATCCTCCGTTGCCTATTCGTATTCCAATGCATCGAGCTCCAAAATGGCTTGCTATTAACAAAAAAACTAATGTGAAACCCAAAGGAATATTCTCTCTTCTCCAGTAAAAATAGGCGCTCTCCGTGCTTAGATTTGCAAATAAGAGTATCAGTTTTGGATACCATTCGTTCCACAATATTTCACACAGAAGCACAGTTCCATTGATGAATTTACAGATTTATCAGATCAGATCAGATTAGAGTTATCATTGATAATCTACAGATTTATCACATGAGATCTGATTAGAGTTATCATTAATAAATATACAAGATTTATAAATTTGAGATAAAATTACAGATTTATATTATTATAAATCTACATATTTATCAATAGAATTGTTTATGTAATCAATTGCACTTTATTCTACTCATCTAAATATTTGCATTTTCGAGGATATCTTGTTTATGCGCACTAGGATGAACTGTCATTGGTGGAATTCGTCCAAAATTTGGCGGTCATTTTAAAATTCGGTGAAAAGTCATCATATCAAATTTCATATCATATGTGTTTTTGATCCAACGTATTCACAGACCGACAGAGAGACATAATTCCAAATTTTTAGATTAGAAATTTTTTCCATTCTTCAAAACAGGATCTTGATTTACGGATTAATTTTCCGTAATAATATGTATAAATCTCTCTTTTTAATAGCAGATACAATACAAGTACACTAAGCATATATCTTCGAGCTCCATTCGCTGAGTTGCAATGCACTGTCAACATGTTTGAACGAGTTAATATTTGAAAACATTGTCACAATTATTTCAGAGCAATGACATCTCATGAAGCAAGCGTTCAATTCTACCATCGGAGCCGACAACAAGTGAAACTGAGGAAAGGCGCTCAATGATGCCGCCGGGTGGAGTCGCTGCTGCACACCTGAGAGATAGATATGTGTTGGGTATTGAAGTTAATGCTAACGTTCTACAGAACGGTGAACACGCGCTTTAATGCATGCGAACAAACAACAACAACAAAAAAAAAATGCTGTCTATAAAGGATACACAAATTTGAAATCTTTCTGTCTTAACATTGGAAAGCTACTCACTGTTATTACGGGAAACACCAGTTACAAAAAGCATTCCAGGGCACTCCCCCAAACGAAGGTTATGATACGTTTGCCGAAAACAGCAGCAACAACAAAAAACAAACAAATCAAGAAATGAAAATGAATAAATTAATAAAATTAAATATGTGGCTAGGTGAAAACAATTGGAGGGAGTGGTTAACATAGTTAGTTAACATAGAGAAAAAGCATGCATTTAGTTTGGTTCAGTTATATTAACGCCCCGTTTTAAAGTAATACTGGGGCTATTTTGGGACGGACCTCGTAATTTGGAACCGCGGTCAGATGACGAGGATGACACCTGATCTGCCAATCCCCTCACTAAAATTTCACACCACACCCTTGGAAGGTCGTTTGACCCCGATGGATTTAACATCCACCAGACTCACTTAAACGACGGTTCATCAATGGAATCGGGTCTTGAGCCTGTTGCTCTCCGGTTCTGAAGCCGAAATCTTACCATCAGGCCACCCCGGCCAAAAGCATACATTTGGAACTTTCATACATTTAAGCATAGATATGCAATGTTGCCCCGAAAGCAACATGCCAAATTTCATTTATCCAGCGTGTTGTATTTTAAGAAATCGCGTTCATATGCATTCAACTATACAATGATAGTGATTTTAAATTTTAAACATTTGGCTAGTTGCATTTTTTAGTTACTGCCTTCTCAAACCCACTAAAGATTAGAGATAAACAATTTTGCAATCTTGACATCAAAAAAAAAACATGTTAAATAAGAATCTGACGGTGCATTTTTATACATTTCCTTTTAAGACGTGAAAATAAAAATAAAAAGTATCAAAATCTCCAGCAACGAGAAGTGAGTTTCACGAATTCCGAATCCGAAAAAGTTAAAAGAGCGATTGCAAAGCAATAAAGACTAACGTCAATAAATAAAGGAGAGAACATTTACAAAATTTTAATTTTAAAAACACGCGTAATAAAAAGAAATTAAGTGAATATTTTGAATTCCAAATTATTAAAGGCCAGATGTTTAATAAGTACATAATAATAATAACAACACAAGATTTATTATAAATACTATTCCGTCATTTCTTAAATCAAAAAGGACATTTATTTGTAATAAAAATTACTGAGCAATTTATTCAAAGTATTTCGCCTCAGAAATTACAACATTTGTGAAACGTTTGGGCAACAAATGAATTCCGAGGAAAACAAATTGTGTTCTTTAGATGCAACCGAGTCATCCAAGTCTCTTTCTTTAAATATATATATGAGAATTTGAACTTTTCTCCAAAAAGGTCACTCTCCACAGAGCAATGCAAATAATAAGCTGAAGGAGCAGCATCCAGTGAATATAGCGGGTAGAATAATACAGTCAGCTAAGTCATTATGAAGTCTCTTTTACTGTTATGGCAACATGTAGGCAAGGATTGGAAAATGAAGCCTTTCACTAAATTCCGAACGTTTCTTTTTCAATGCATTAAGGAATTAGATCGACTCTTACTTGTATCGTCCAAGATACAAATAACAGGCGTGAGACGGATGGTTTCATCAAGTCATGCTTCCAAATCTGCACCTTGGATTTGTTTGGTGGTTTACCAGTCTCACCAGGTGGTTTACCAGTGAATTCATGGATATTGAATTCATCAATTTTAAATCGCCGAAACGAATCTTCGCATGTAATATTTGGTGGGACATGTTCACAATAAATATCTATCAGCTGCCATCGTGTTTCTGCTACAGTTTTCCTCTTAATGAAATAATGTAACATAACTGCGCACAAATGGTGTTTGTTTGGCACGTCTCTTGACTTATTTCATAAGTTAAAAAAAATAAAATACTAACCTGAGGTCACACGCCAATTTTTAAACTTTGCTATCAAATCTTTCAAATATTCAACTCTCACAATCTTTTTTCGTAGACAAGTATTAAAAACGCAAGTATTAGAACGGTATGCATTAAAAAAAGGCAAGAAGCGAATCATATTTATACATTTCAAAGAAACAAAATATCGCCCTCTTCTTTTACCGCTGCTTCATCTACATTTTTTTTTTCCTTCTCTCCTAAAATGAATATTAATCTCTTCTCTTTCTTTTAAATTCTGTGGAAGAGAGTTTATTCATGAGTGCCACAAAAATGTCAGTTGGCCCGTTGCACATGTCCGATTCGAATCAATTAGTGACTCAAAACGAACGCTGGACGTTATCGGGTTGAACGAAAAATCAACGTCATTTTTGTCCAGAGACAAGGGGAAGCATGTCTGCATTGCCTCAATGTCTTATACTGCCGCTGATGGCTTTCCCAACATAAATCGTATGCATGCAAAGAGCTTTGAAACATGAAACCCTTCTTTTGCGATGTTTGTCGATGTGAATTGAAATCCGAAGGTTGATCACTAAAATAGCAGTAATGGGGAAACAAACAATAACTACTCTTACTGATTTGCTTCTGTGTCAAATGGCGGCGGTCAAATATTGGTCATTATTTAGTTGGTCAAATATTGGTCAAAATTTAGTTTTGTACATTTTTAATTGCCACATTTTTGTACATTGCAATTACAAATGCTGTTTAATGGGCATCGCCTTTTAATCACAGTTCCGATGTTATGCATCCAAGATGATCATTTATTCAGACGAAACGGTTCACTTCATCTCGCCTCGTTGATTAATCTAATTAAATGTTAGTACAACAATCAACCAAAGTAGTTAAAATCTAGTGAGCCAGTTTACCAATAATGATTGAATAAAAATGTCAACACAGAAATTGTAAATTTATACAAATGATTCTTTTGAATATTGATTTATCTATTTCTCTCTTTTCTGCACGCTTATTTCATTACTTTCTCTTTATCAAGAAATTTATATAGTATACATTTATATATTATTTAATTTTTTAACGATATAGTATTTATTTATTATTGTGTATATATATATATATATATGACAGCGGATCGTGATTAATTGATATTATTCATTAAAAAACATCATTTGTAATTGCAGAAATAAATAAGAAACAAGTGGAACGAAAAGTTGCTATTAAAAGTATACCAAATTTTGTGTGCGAAAACTAAATTTTGATCAGTTGTTTATTTTTTTAATGATACAACATTTATTTATTATTGCGTATATACACACACATATATATACATATATATTTATGCATGTATTCATTTAATTTATCGTGAAACTATCGAGCAAAAAAAGCAAATTCAATTAAATGTAAATATTTCCTGATCCAAAACTATTAAAAGATACATTGTATTTAGAGAGCGCAAATGAGGCTACAACTAAAACACAAATGAACTTAACCAAATTAGAAATAAATATTAAGTTAAATGCAAAAAAAGAACCAAAAAGAAAGAAAAGATGAATCTGCCCTGAAAAGTCTTCAGGTCGGATTCTATTTCTAATTTGGCTTTATTTATCGTGTTTATAGTTTTTTCCTCTACTATTAATATCTTTTTATTTGATATCTTTATTATTGTTTGTGCTAAATATTATTATCTATGTAATGTCAGAAAAAAAAAAAATCAAAAGAACGCCACGTGAAGTAAAACTATATCGCAGATTTCGCGCAAATATTGTTTACGACTTCCGCATAAACAACAGCGATAATAAAGAATTCAAAATATAAATAATATTAAACCATAAAATTTTATTAATCAAAATTAAATGAAAATGCATTGCTATTTAAAAATACTCCTCATCACACGAAGGGAGAAAATTTTCTTTCATTCTCATCACCATTATCATGGCGCTATGCACAACCGAGCATTACATGTATTGGGAAGTATAAAAAATACAAAATCAAACAAATTCGAACAAAATGAATACAGACCCAAGTAAGGAACCAAAAAAAAAAAAAAAAAAAATGCAATTTGCGTGCATGATATTCGAAGAAATTATTAATGATTTGTCACATTGGTGAAATTTAGTAATTTATTTACTAAAATTAACTGTATATAAATAATTTTTTTATCATTTATGTACAAAAGATATGCAAATTTCCCAGTTTATACAAAGTTTACTTTCCTTGCATTTATGGGAGGGAATTTTTTTCCCTTTCAATTTCAAGATCTTCTGTTGAGATCGCACCTTTTCAGTGTTTTTGTTAAGACTGCATGAATTTGAACATAATTCTTTTGTCTTACGGGAAAAGGGGGGGGGGGACAATTTTGCGGATCTTGGTTGAACTGAATCTTGGTAAATTCATCTATGGAAAATTTCTCCGGTGTCCCCTTTGCTTGATGTCTTTATCCTGCGCTTATTTTTCCTGATAGTACCTGAGATATAGGACTCGAACAAGATTAGGAGGAAGTATCTCGTAACATTCCTCTTGGAGAGGGATAGAATCTTAGTCTTCTCTTACCTCAGATGAACCTTCTACTAACCACTAACACCTCCCCTCTCAAACCGCAGGGAAAAGGGCGCTTCGCGACAACTCTTGCATCCTGATGGGGCTCCCGTACAGTGACAAAAAAATGTGGCCTCTGTGAGGCAATGACCTTAACCTAGAAAAGCGTGACCTTTACCTGTAGCCTGAGTCTGAAACGGAACAATGTCTTTGTTGGAATACACACGCACACATGGGGGGGGGGGGAATTACGAAAGTAAAAAAAAAAAAATCCTGAACACTTACCAATAATTTCAAGAGAGGATTGAAAGGGGCACGTCTGCTAAATAGCATCATTTTTTCTCTCTCGTGTTTCTGTTTTGGTAAATCCGGGTCCAGGGATGTTAAAATGAACTAATCGGACAGGAGGGGCACAAGAGAGGGCTGTACTAAATTGGTGTCAGCAGAGACACGAAATTCACGCAATATCTATAGCAGGATTTTAAGAAAAGAACGAACAAACGGAAATTCAGCATGGGATTTTCTAGGCATGATAAGGAACAAGAGACGGGATAGAGAATCGTAAATTATGATCAATAAGAATGATCTTCCTTAGCTTGAAATTCTATTCATCCAAATTCCAATGCCTTAGTATCGGAAAGGCATTTGACCTCTCAATGTTCACGATGGCCAGGTGCATTCTCCTGAGGTAAATATTAATCACGTTCAGATTTAATAATATAGAGCAAGCATTCATTTATACTATCTACACAAGATTAATAGTTACACATACCAAGTCTAAGTTATTCACATTTAAAGATTAGGTTATAGAGTACGTCACGTTGAATGCCTGCTGGACGTACATCTGATCAGACTTCGTTCATTCATAGGAATTTTGTGTCCTGTATTATCTGGAGCAAATATAGAATTTCCAAGTACCTGTCCAATACTTCTGGCCTTTAGAATACTAATGCCCATCTTTATATGAAGACCACATTTGAAAAAACATCTGAGAAAAATATGCACTAGTGTTTAAAACTTAAGCAACATTTCACCATACAACTTTAAAATAGTAGAAAGTCACTTATGTGGGGAGTCATAATGATGAATGGAGTCTACATTTTTGAAACAGGGTCGGTGACCAGAGATCGTTTCTGTGATGATGTTTTCCTCCCTCTTATATTCCCGAGATACCATAGATACAAATTTTGTGTTTATGGGGGTAATAATGAACAATCACAAAGATTTTTTACTGAGCTCCAAGATGTCAAGAACATTTTAAAAATAGAGATATAAGTGAATGTATTGGCTGGCTTTCTCCCGTAATTTACATCAGATTGAACATATGTGGGAGGTTTTGGGGAGAGGTCTTCTGTACGATCGTGTTCTCCGGAGACAAGCAATTAGCTTATAGAGATGCTTATTGAGGAATGGGTCTCTTGCCTCAAGAATTGTTGCATAATATTATTTTATTGAACAGTCTGTATCATGTAAACATCGCAGTTAGGGGAGATCATATCTTTACTAAGGAACATCTGTTTGTTGCCCTTCTTCATGCTCAGGCATTGTTTTTTTACTGCCCACAGGGTCTTTTTCTGCTTTGTTCTCTAATAGATGCGCACTAGACATTTTTTCCCCTTATTGAACTTTTTTCTTCCATTTTTCACTTACATTATGTCTTAGTAGTATGAATGTTTCATGTCGTCTACTTTTAGAAGAATTATATCAAAATCAGAAAAGTTGCTTATACTTTCTGCACAAGTGTCCCATCTGCGGAGGTTCGTTGATTGAATAAGATACAGCATACATGATAGATCCTAAGTAGATTCGGTTTCAAATTTCAAAACCCGACGCCATGACACTTCCACCATAGCCTCGTGCCGAATATACACCGATGGGATGAAAATCTCTTCGGTATATATTTTCGAAAATTTTCCAGTTTTCAGCAGACCTTTCCCAATCGTTTACCAGAATTTGAAATCTTGGAATGTTATTTGTTTTGTGATCTTTGTGTCTCTGCGATCACCTCGGCATAGTAAAGGTGACAAAGCGCGGGATCTCCTTTTACTCCTCGGTATCATTGAGTAATCAACTGTGACCGATAAAAAGAAGCAGCTAAATTTCTTCATTAGACAGCAGTAATGGATCAAAAGGCATTTCTTAAATAACTTTCCTAGTTCTTTTTTAAATTCTTTTCACATATTTTTTTTTTTCTTTTTTTAATCGGAGGGTGGACAACAACCGACACCATAATAAACAGAAACGTTTTTAGTTTTTCTACCCAATTATCAGCGTCGTGATCAATAGCGAATGGCATTAAATGATTCGTTCTTTTTCTGGAAGTAAAGTAAGTAAAGACCAAAACCTTAAAGTCACAGCTTCCAGACACTTATAGTTAAAAAATATAAAGAGACGAGTGTTACACCCAGGATTCTAAAACAAAACACCGCTCCATACGAACCATCATTAGAGCCGTTATTCTCTTATTTCCAAATGGCTGAAATGAAGCTGATGCCACAATAACAATAAACGTTGTTTCAATTTAATGTCGGTGATACTTGTATGTTTTTTGGTCGTTAAATTTCCAACTTTTGTAAAATGAATTTCCTATATTTTTATTTCAATCTCTGCCTAGGAATTAAGTGTGGCCACATATGTTTCAGCAACAATATAATTTTTATAATTTAGGGGTTGAAGGGAAACAATCAGTTATGCCCAATATTTAATTAAAAAAGGCATTTAAATCATTCAAATTGAGCGTTTGATTTGTTGACTGAATATTTAAATTGTAGATATTGTTTTGTGGGCATTTCGGCTGCCAGAATTATGACACACGATTCATTCGGAATCAATTCTCTGATGTGCATTGCAATCTATTCTCTGAGGTGTAACCTCGACCATTTCCCTCGTTATCTGACCATAGTTATAAATTAAAAGATTCTTATAAAATAGTCTTTCTGTAACATCAAAACAGTATGTTAATCGAACCAATAAATGAGAGGAACTCGATTAAGGAAAAAAGGGAAAAAGTGCAGCGCTAACAAATGATTACGCAAAATTGAAGAGGAAATAATAATTTGTAATATTTTCTTCAATACCGTAAGTACAAAACTTAAGAACTTTAATATTGTTCAAGATATAGGCTATCATAAAATGTTGCATAATATTACGCAATATTGTTTAGTATGTTTAAATTCTTTCTTCCGTATATGGCTGGCTCAATTCAGCATAAAGTTTTCAATATTATGACTTGCCCAATTCTTCCTGTGGTGCAACATCAGTAAATGTAGAATTTATAATATTGCTTTGCCTTCAATGACATAATAATTAACTTCTTAAGGAATAATTATAGTATTAAAAATTTTTAAATAAAAATTCCAAGACAAATTTTTAATCTAAATTAGACAAATTTTAGTTTTATTTAACATAATAAATTAGTATTTACATGCTGAATTTAACTTTTATAACATTTTTAAAGATTTAAAATTTCGAAAATATCATGAAATATTATACAATAATATTAGTACAACATTCAATATTTTTAATATTTATAATATCATGCAATATTATCTCTGGTACAATATTCCAGTGCTACTGTGGTAAGGCACAACAATGTTTTTAAATCAGCGGGAGACATTGCCCCTAAACTTTCTCTCATGCTCTCCAATAAAAGTGTTCTTCCCACACTCCGTAAAAAATTGTGGTCATTGAGTAAGGCAATGAACGCCTTGCATGGCATTCATTGCATGGCATATATATATATATATATATATATATATATATATATATATATATATATGCTTTTATTGAATTATAATGTTTATATACTGAAAGTACAGACTGACAGACGATCAACCTCTCTTTCAATCCGGCTCCGGCTCAACGTTTTTTAAGTGTCTACCCTATTGATGTTAAATCTTGGCACCGAATTTTATTCAACTTTGCTCTTTTCATTTTCAAGTTATCGTGCTAACTTAAATTCGAACAGTCGGACAGACAGACTTCCTTCTGAACTGATTTTGATTCACTTTTGATAGAAATCTTCAAATTTGGTTTAAAGACCGTGTACCAAATTTCATCCAAATTATTCAATTTAAATTTATATTTGTCATAGACATAACGCTAAAAATGTGTTTTTCGAACTCAGAGAGGTCTAAAATGTGGAGATTTATCAAAATTTCGAGATAGAATTTTTTGAAGATTACAATACTTTCACTTACTTTGTATACGAGTAAGTAATTAATGAAAAAAAAATTATGCTGAAAAAAGGAAAATTATGCTGAAGTTTTTTTTTTTTTTTTTAATTATTATTTCCGACTCCGACTCGCAATGTTTACTTTTATTGTTACTTTTTTCAAAATGTAGTACAGTTAAATAACTTATATGACTGTCAAATTCATTTTTTTTTACAAAATTAAAACACATAAATTTAGTCCACCACAGGCAGATTAAATCTGAATTAAAAGTTTGGAGATGTGTGTTTTTACCTGAACATTCAAAATATCATAACAGTCATATTCTATTGTTTATGGGGGGGGGAAGTAGCAATAAAATGTTTTAGGTAGATTTTTTATAAGAGTATAACCTTTCGTAATAAAGCACAATTTTAAGAAAATTCCGGGAGATCATTGTCTTTTGAAAATAATATAGAACAGTATAGCATAGATAGCATAGCAAATATCTTATATCTAAATGCTTTACTCATGTTATCTTGTGAACACGATTGCTAAAATAATTTGGATTGGATTTTGACCGGCGACAAATATCGGCAGATTTCACGACGCTGCGTCCAACTTCAACTCCTCCCTTGAGATGACTCAAACTAGGCAAATCAACATCTTTAAATAACGAGCAACATTTTCATTGATTGCAAAGGCTTTGAAGTTAGGGAGCCTAAAAAATGATTTTGAAATCCAATTTCCGCTCCTCTTTCATCTTAACTTGTAGCACTGCGTCTGCAAACTCACGTGAGTTGCATTCTGTATCAACTTCTTTCGCTCTTGTGACTTCTGACTCTTACGAAATCGAGAGGAAACTCAGCCTTCTCCTCCCATTTCATCGAAAAGGTTTATTAGCATTGTTGTTGTTATTTCAATTATTGCAGGTCGATTAGGGACTAATTATAGTCCCGAAATTTTCTAGAAATATATTTCTCATCCTTTCTGAGAAAACAATGACATAGTTATGAGAGGTACTTATTGCATCCTCTAGTCTTGGGGAGCGGAGCAAGTAGAGAGTGCGCTTGTATCTTTACTTATTCTCGATTTAAACCCGCATCTAAAAGGGAAGCAAATAACTCAAATCATCCTAGTAGCATTTTATCACGTCACACCCAATAATATTTGAATCTTCCCTCTCCCAAGAGTTTATTTCAGATCTGAAGCTGTTTCTGTTGCGAAGGGGGTGGGGGTGGGGACAGGTGTCGTTTTCTGGGAACTGTTGGTATGAAAATCTGTGTCATAATTTGGAAATAATTTTTAACTTCCCGTGACTAATTAGGGGAATAAATAAGTATGCAGAGATAAACAGTTTTTTCTCGGGATTAAAAGCCAGAAATAAATATCCATAAATAGAAGAAATTCGTGAATTTTTAAGGAATCGGAAACTTTTCCGGGCACAATGCTTGCTGGTAGGAAGTATTTAGAAACTAAAAATACATCACATTACAGTCCCGAATAAGTGGGCAAATTTTTTTTTTTTTTTTTTTTTTTTTTTTTTTTAGAGATAGGTTGATTTTTATTACAACCAAGCTAATGGAAATAGTGGTTGACAATAGGAAAAAAAATATATCATGGCTGACTATAACATTTTCGTTTAGAAGACATTTTAAACAATTGAAGCCTCTGCTCCAATCATTGTCTCAGACGATTTGGAGGTTTGAACTGCAAGTTATGTATAAATTCTGTTTTTAAGACAAAAACATACGATCGTACCTCAAGCCTTCCTGTACAAAAGAAAACCTCTCTCATAGCGAATTTCTAATAAAATTTTCGAATTTATGAATATCACCAGGCATATTTAGCGTAACATCCTCCTCCAGGTTTCAACAATTCCTTGGTTTACACGTTTTCCCATTTTATTCAACCTCCCTTCCCGTCACCGCTGGAAGAGTAGGAATATTCATTTTCGTTTGTTCAATATAGAAAAAATCTCTCGGTGTTCCCGATATGTTCAAAACACGTCGGTTTAATTTTCAAAATTGCATCACAGGACACTCCATTAATAAAAAATATGGCCTACAAAACATTTCGAATGCATTTTTTTCTTTTTATTTTACTTTCATTTTATAGAAATGAATAATTTAATTGCAAATGCATTATATAAATAGATTAAAAGAGAAAAAAAAATTTAAAACACTTTTAAAAAATTTATAAAATTACATTTTAAAATATGAATATAAATGACAGAACTAAGCTGTAAAAGTGCGAGACGTATATAATACTTACAGCAAATTGAAACTTTAATAAGGTCTTTGACATAATTTAATATTTAATAAATGTTTAGAAATTTTCTTTTTCAGGAAAATCATTGTGATTTAAATTTTTTTAACAGAATTTACACTAGAATAGATTTTGTTTTGTTTTGTTTTGAAAGTTCTACATTTGATTTATAAAAAATTCTACTTTTTAATATTTGTTTTCTTAACATCTTTGTAAAACGATTTTTCCTCACTAACATTATGGCTATCTACCTTTCAGCATTTAATTCATAAATAATGTATAATGTGGAATTCTAGTATAATGTGGAATCTTATGATTCATTCATTTTTCGAATTCTCTAACCACTAGTATGGAATTAAAACTGAACTAAATGAATACATTAACTTGTAATCAAATTTCGAAAATATTAAACTGAATGTCACCTAATCGTATTTTGTCTTAAAAAATTAAATTGAAAGCAATAAAAAAAATGAGCTTCCAATAGGGTAAGAAACAACAGAATTTGAATAGGTCTCCATTGAAATCTTTTCTCCAGACGAGACTCTCTTACGAATCAAAATTCAATTAAATTCAATGACTGACTGATTTCACATTGAAAAATTCGAACACAATGTATTGCCATCGAAATTACAAAATTTCAGATCTTTAGTCTTTCAGAAAGAAATAAAAAACAAATCAATTATAAAATTCTCTCTTCGCAAATACATCGAATGAAAGTGCGCTATTAAATCAAAGCAGTCAGGAAATGCAAATGTATGAGGATTGGAAAGGATGAAAGATGCTTTATGAGTCCAGCACTAGATGTGCTTTACTTTGTCCTAGAGCGATCATTTGATTAGATCCTTGAAATCTCTTCACAAGGTCATGTTTCATTTCGTAAGGATGAGGGAATACCCAAGGGAAGGAAACCATCTATAAACTAATGGGTTGTCAAGTGCAATTCCTTTTGGAATCTTGTCTGTTTATTTTTGCAGAATAAAAATAAATTCTAAATGAATTCTTTATAACTTTAGACAACCTCAAAATGTGCTGAGAAATAATTATCAGCTTTTTTAACACTATTTTTCAAATAGAGTATAAATTACAAGGGAACTTTGCATTTCTCCTTAGCTGGTATTTAACTCGCTCCTTTGAACATCATATTGAAATAAATGGAATTTATTTTGGTTCATTCGAAGTCAAAACGGAAGAAAAATATATATACACATATAAAAAAAAAATTATTAATTAAATTCATTCATACCTTATACAATTACGTCCACTCCAGGACTTTATTTTTTCATGAGGAGAACTTATTAAATTTCAATCAATGCAATCAGTCAAAAAATCAGTAAAAATTCTTTTCTCTTTGGGCATATTAAATAGGAATTCTACAGCTTATTTTGAAGTCGTGTTCAAAGTGTTGTATGCAGTTGATTTATCAAAATTGCTTATTTAATTAATTAAATAATTATTTTTAAAATCATTAAAATAATTTTCCTCAATATAATTATTAATTTTTCATTATTTACTAAGAATTATATATAAAAAATTAATCTTTGCAACCGTTTTAAAAAGTTATAGTTTGCCCTGGCTGAATTCACTCTTATATATGATTTTATTTAACTAGAATCTGTGGTTAAGTCGAACTTTTGTTGTGGTCTGTCAATTTCGAATTAACCAGAATAACAAAAATTAATTTATTTGAAGAAGCTTCTGTCATTGAAATCAATGTGTTTCTCTTCTTGTGTTGAAATAACTTATCATAAATCTGACCAAAAAATCTCGTATTTGATAACTTTCAAAAATTAAAAACAAAACTCGGGGTTTTATCTTTTTAGACTAACTTATTTACATATAAAATTAAAGATGATTCATCAAAATCTGTCGCTCTTGTATTGTTTGCAGGAATAAGCAGATAAAATACAAGTATAGTATCTTATCTCAAAAAGTTTGCAAACTTATCAATACATTGTTTCGAAATAAATAAATAAATAAAAGGGTGGTCTTTTCTTCATTTTGCTTTACTAAATTTTAATATTGTTTGAATACTTAAATCTTTATTAAAAAGTCGGATTGTAAAGCAAATAACATGAAAAATAAAAAAAGAAAAACGAAATGTTTTCTCTTTGATTTATTTATTGTCTCAGGAAGATTTTAAGCATAGCATTGAATTTCTTGACGATTTCAATACTTTTTCTTCGATTACGACTTTTAGGGACACTATATAATTATTAATTATATAATTATTTTTCAACTTTATATAATTATTTTTTATTAGATCAAAATTATATTTAATGTAATTATTTTTAGATCTTTATTTCATGAACAATATATAGAATAATAAAATTTTCTTTTTCTCTCGACCTTGTTAGAAATGATAGAGAAAAAAATATTAAAAACCTGTTTCGTTTATTTGCACAATGAAAACAACTTTTTAGCTTTTATTTATTTCAAATTTTTTGCCAATAAACTTTGTTCAGTTTTTCAAAGTGTAAACAGAGCTCCCAAACTAGACAAAAATAACGTCATTCCTATTTAAAATGTTTAAAGAAGCAATAGAATCATTAAAAATGAAAATATTCCATTATGATTAGAACATGCTATAGATATAAAGGAAAGAAAAGTTATTTTTCTTCAGACTTTATCTTTTAGATGAAAAGTACACTTTACAACCCCTACTGAAAACTGGTTAATTTGAAATTCGCTAAAAAGTTATATTTTATTCAAAAATTCAAATTAAGAAAATATGGTTCTAAAGTAGTAGAATAATTTATTCATAGTCTACTAACAAAAAATAATACTAATATTTAAATTACAAAACTATTTTAGTAGTAATAATTTATTTCTAATACTACACAATTTTTAAAAATAATATTTTAAAATTAATTAACAAAAGTGTTTTTAATAGATAAAGTGATGATGTTATCTAAATTTTCAATTAATTTTAAAAACTTCAATGAATAAGGAATCTTAATAAATGAAAGGAATGCAGCACGTTTATAATAAAATCTGTAACAAAACTTCCAAAGAAATATTAAAATTCATGGCTGATAAGTTCAATTTTTTTTCAAGCGATATTTTTTTAAAACTTTTATAACATGTTCCTTCATAACATGTTAACCTGCTATTTTTTAAAAAATAAATCTAGAGCGTAAAAAAAAACGCGGAAAACATATAACAAAAAGAAAAGCCAACTAAGCCAAAATAAGAACACATGAGTTTTGACCTAATATAAATATATGAAACTTTACAAAATAGATAATATAATAAAATAGAAAATAAGTATATTATTTACGCTTATAGGTAAACTTTTCAGATTTATAGAAACATTACTTATCGAGTTATGCAATTTCCATCATGATTAAGATGGTGAAAGAATTATCGTCCTGATTTTCTTTTTTTTATATGCCAATAAGAACAGTATAAAATATCACTCGAGATAGAATTTGCCTTTTCACAGCCAAAAAGTGAAACATCGCACATTTTCAACTTGATAAATTTCCGAAGTATGAAATTTTTTTCATGCTAGCAATTCAATTCAATTAAAAAAACAATCAGAGATACACATTTTCGCTCTTGACAACTACCATTCTGGAAAAATATGGGCTTGAATAGTTAAAACTTCAGGAATGAACTTTTAAAAATTTGCAATCCATTGGACAAAAATACAGCTTTTTGTTTTGTTTTGTTTTGTTTTTTGCATTTTAAAAAATTTAGATTTGCAAACGGGAAATTCTTATCATTGCATAGACATGAAATTTAATATTCCAAGTTTCTTAACTATATAATTATACATTTTATGTACCTGTTACAACTATTTTTATTTATTTCTGAGAGTGAATGCTTTTTTCCCCCCATTATAAATAGCATTTTAAAAGTACATGTATTTTTCAAATTTTATGATATGCAATTTTTTTTAATGTAGAATTTTCACCTTCGGTTATTTAAATGAAAATAAATTCACTATAATATTGTGACATTGTCATAATATCCACAAATTGTAAATATTATGTTAATTTTACAGCGATAAAAAAAATGGAATAAGATGAAGCCAATTTATTCCAGTAAAGATATGAAGACATTAAATGCTACATTTCTCAATTTCTGGACTATCTCTTTAAAATTTCATAACAATTTTATTATTTCATTATAATTTTTACTTTGTTAAAACAATTTCACCATGATTCAAATGATTGATTTCTTGGCAAAAAATAAATAAAATATATCGTTGTGAAACTTAAGTGCCATAAGCATTATAATTAAAAGAAAACCCCAAATTCTTTAGTATTATGCACTCATTTTCATACTGCTTTAAATCTAGAATCATTTGTCTTTAAATACTTGTAATAATAAAACTTAAGGATCTCAATACGATATTTTACAAATGCTTTTGCAATTTTTTTTCAATTTGCTTATGCAATATAGAAGGCTAATAATAAAAAAAGCAACATGTCATTCGTGAATACTATTATAAAACTTCATTTTGATAAAGATGGCATTAAAATGTCTGCATAACTATTAATTTTTAAAAAAGCTTATATTGTGTAAATGGATAGGCATATCGAAAACATTCCTTTTTCGGACAGTTGGTAGCCCAGCGTTTCTCAATAAAATATTAAAATAAGAAATATCGTAAAAATTCGTGTTTTGAACGAGATTGGTGAAAAAATTTTCGATAGGGGAGCATTTCTCCAAGAGAAAAATCTCTATAGAGCATTTTAAAAATAAATAAAGACCCGAAAAAGTCATCATGCGTCTGAGCACTTTATAGGAGAGTAATATTTTCATTCTATTTTTTACTTTCTTGTTTCCGAAATAAATGAAGAAAAGGGATTCTAATCAGCAAAAAGGATTTCCAGGTTTCAATGCTCTTCAAGTTAGAAAGGCACTTGTTTGTTAAGATGTCCACCTCTCTATGAGCATGACAACTCAATACGCTAGATGAATGAAATGAAGTATATACCAAAGCTGTAGACATCTAGAAAGTTTTGGATGAAATCCAAATTTGTTTTTATGTCCTTTACTGTACTAGCACAACAATTTAAGAATTTAAGGAGTTTAAAGTAGGAAATTTGGCGTATTGTTTTATTATCGGAAGTGAAGAACTGTATCAAATTTTATACACATTCCGCCAAAGCATCAGCATCCATGTAAACGCTACATCTCATAAAAGTAAACAAATGAATCTGGTGCCGACATGAAAAGCGGAGATTCGCATTCGAGGAGAGGAGAGCGTCAGCCAGGTAAACAAGAGAGATTGTTTGTCCTACCTTGTGGGGTGCTTTGAGTATCCTGTGCACTGCGGCGATCTGGTTGATGAGGGGGATGTTGACGTTGAAAGTATACTGCGGAGGACGCGCGGGTTCGGGGAAATTTGTGGACGCCGAGAAAGGGTCGATGTCGTTCAGATACTGAACCCGACACGTTAGAGACGCCATCTTCCTTTGACAACCTGCTCCCCGCGACGGCTCGCGCACCGCTCCGGACTCTAGGGTTGCCCGCGCCAAGCGGAGCGCCAAAATGACCCAAACAATCACTCCCACCGCCAACGGAACACCTGACACTCTTGTTAACGCGGTAACGCAGCCATTCTAAAATATGCGCTCGAAAGTACGACATTTATGCTCTGACATACCTTTATGGATTTATTATTGGAAGATGCTATTTAATTTCGTATGCAAAGCGGTCATTCAGTCCGACTTAAAATGCCACTTGGATGTTGGAAACCAGAATACTGGCGCGAAAACAACATGGCAATGATCCTGTTTTAATTTTATTTATAGCTAAATATAATGGGTATTTTACACTTCATCAATATTTATATGTATAAAGCTCAGCTTGTTTGCTTTTCCCCTCTTCATTTTTATATATATAGTAGAGAGTGACTAATTGGAATTCTCCAGCAGTTCTTCGATTTTTTTAATAATCTTATGTTAAAATATCGTCCAAAATTTTAATTCATTTTGATTCGATAAAGCATGAAATTTTTTAAAAAAATGTAAAGCGTTATTCTAATTTCTGAAATATTTTCTTCATTTAAATTCAACTATATCTTGTGTCCTCAGTGGCCAAAAGTGAATGCTCTTCTAAATCCCTTAATTTACTTGAGATCTTCCTTGGTATATATTGGCATTATTGCCGGCAAAGTTTGAAATCCGGCATTCTACAGAATATTTCGCTATTTTGTGGAAATACCGAAAACTATCTGGCAACGTATGGAACGATTAATATTTCACACATTTCCTAGGCATTTTATAAAATAAGTAAGGAGCGACAAACCGGCGAAGTTTGTCGCACATCTCTAATTTGTTTTTAATATCAAATTTCAAAATAACATTAAGTGTAGTTCAAATTAGAACTGTTTTCTTCCTTGATGTAACAAGTAGACTCTTTTCTTATTTTGTTTTCTTTAATGAAAAAGAATAAATTTTGTTTTTTACAGCTTTATTTATTTAATTAATGTTACATTATTTTGAATAAAAGTTTTTTAATGGCAGTCTTTTTTTATTTTTTAGGAATGAACGCCTTTTAAAAAATAAATCTTATCATCAGCTTTTTATAATACTTTGCCTAAATAGCATCTGCCTTTCTATAGAATGTCTAAGTATGCCTAGACATTCTAGTATATTCAATACTAGAATGTCTAGGTATATTCAATGCCTAGAGATAGTATACAAAATTTCTGATATTTCACACCTTGCCTAAAAACGCCAGGCATTCATTTACATGTTCTACATAATGTCGATGTTTTATACATTACCGATAATAGCATCCCATAATAAAAGAAAGAAACAACGAGAATCAGTAATTAATTCATAACGCCTTACATTTTCTCTATTTGATCCGACAGCCAAATAAATGACAAAATTCTTTAAAAATTGTTCAACTGAAGGCCATTTTTTAAAAAATTTAATCGTAACTATTTGCTCTTTCACATTAGTTTCTTGGTTTTCATTAGTGATTTTTCTTTCAGTTCGTTTTCTTTCTTTTGAACGGAGTAACCCTACATTTTGATTTTTTAGCAAATCAAAATATATATTTTCATAGAAAAATAAAACACGCTAATATTTTCAAATATGATAAATGAACTAGCATAATTAACTACAATAGTTTGATCAATATTTATGAATTTAAGCGAATCAAAATAATAATTCTTAATTATTTTCATATTAATAATATTAAGGAAAGGGTAAAAACATGCATAGCCAATATTTCATGATTTGCAGATTAAGGCTGAGCATTTTCACCTGGGACTCGAATTCATTATTTCATAAACTTCAACTACTATATACTGATGCAAATTTCTCTGAGAACGATAACGGGACTAATCTGGCAACCCTTCCGACAGAGGAAACTGTCAAACGGTTTTCAGGCGCATAGCTGAATGCGCTGCGCTGAAAAAAAAAAAGAAAAGGAAAAAACGATCCATTCTTATCCTCCGAACACTTTCGCTTCCTATCCTCGAACAATTCGAAAGCAATTGTTTTTGATAAAACAGAAATCTGGAAGAAAGAGCTCGGGAAAGGGACGCCAATTTTCTTTCTAGGCACCAAAAGAAGAAAGAGAAAAAAAAAAAAAAAAAACGAAGAAAAGTCGCCCTAGGTTAAACGGCTAAGTGAAAGTCCCAGGCGAACCGGTTTTTTTCAACAACCGCAAGAGAAATGCCGGTTTCGGAAAAAAAGAACCGAAAAAGAAAGAAGAAATGGAAGCAGGGAAGGTGAAAGAAGAGGAAAAAAGAGTAAAATTGGAAATCACGAATTTGCAACGTGAATCAAAGTAACATAAAGCGACGCAAGAGCTTGTTGGATTGCATTTATGTGGTCTTCTCTCTCTCTCTTTTTTTTTTTGGAAGAAGTTGCGAGACGAACGTGATGTCAACAAAAAAAAAAAAGAAAAAAAAGAAAGAAAGAAAGTTGGAGGGGGGATGGAATGCAAATTATTATTTATTTTTAGTCGTTCTGATTCAGAATGGGTTGATGACGCGTATTATTTAAAGTGTCCTAACACCCGCTTAATGACATCTCTAGTGAATGCGCAGTCATCGGAGATTTGAAACACTCCTACGTATTCGAGTCCTCCTTCATTTCACTTGGCATGCTTGATATCTATTTAAGATGGGAATGAGCAATCAAAGTTTCTTTTCCTTCTTCATACTTCCGAGATTTTATTCAATTGTGTTCCTGATGACGATGTAATATTTTAACTTTTCCAGGCTATCATTATCAATTCATTGATTCATTTTAATTATATGTTCGTTCTATATAAAGGTTGAAAGTTTGTGGTAAATTTGAGAAGGAAAATTAATTTAGGATTCAGTATTGCCATTTATCATTATTTATAATTAATTAAGACTAAAATGTAAAATGTAATTAACAAAATAAGAGTTTTTTTTTTTCAAAGAACAAAGGATTTCATTAGTTAGTAAAAAATATACAAAAAAGTAATTTTTTTAAATTAAGATATTATTAGGAAATAAAGTCACAAGGAATATCATAACAAAAAACTCCTAAATATTCATAAAAAATAAAAATTCGTTATGAATCTGATTAAAGTTCCAATTGCCTTCCATCGCTTCTGCCAGAGACTCGCGAAACTACAATTTTCTTCCGAAATCCCTGTTTTTTATTTTAAAAAATTATTTTTTGACTTTAAATACATTTATTAAATTTTTCATAATTCCATTCTGAGGCTCTTTTTGTATTGTATGAAAAATTTCATAAAATTAGGATGAATGTACTTTCGACTTTTTCGCGCGCTAATAAAATGTAGTCGTCGCCGTCTTTCATCGTATGCCGAAGAGAAACAAGCATCAATGTTGGGCGGTCATGGGTTGGTCGCCGCCCAGAGTGCCTAACTTATTGCTCTAGCTGATCAGCCAATAAGCCCGAATGATTAGGCAGGGCGGGGTTTCTTTGTGCATATGTACATAATTTCTGTAGATAAAGAATAAGTCAAACTTAAAATAAGATCTCGAATAGATTTCAATAATCAGCCCTTTTATTATAAATTTAACTTTTTTTCAGTTATTTTTTCCTTTTTTTTTTTTTTTTTCGCTGTTCCAGCAAATACTCAATCAAAACATTTCAACCTGGTCTGAGCGGCAAACGACTGACCGCCTTAGCACAATAATCCAGCGAAAAGGTGCGTGCATGCAGTCCTCAGTGTAAAGGCATATACGGAAAAATTATGTAATATAATGAGCATAAACAAAATAAGAAATAACATACATAAATATAAACAGCATAAGAAGGAAGAAACCAGAAATTACAAAAACAAAATTAATAAATAAATAAGTTTATTTATGAAAACGAATCAGAAGGAGTGCAAGTAAAAAAATAAATAAAAGAAAGAAAAAACAATTTAAAAATTTGTGATAAATGGAAGCTCAAAACTGAAGGAAGGTTGAATTACTTATATATCTAATTGATTACATGCCTATGAAATTGAATTGAAAATAAAAGTGAAATCAGATCAAAAAGAATGTTATCAATACATATAATAGATATGACAAAACGATGCTATCATTAGATAAAAGAAAATTCAAAGCACGTTTTTGATGATGGTACTAAAAAGTAAACATTTTTTTATTTTTAACTAGTTTGCATTTTCCAGATCAGCAATCGAAAATTATTATAAATATGGTATATTTTTATGAATGAATATCGTATATTTTTATGAATATATAATATTATTCAACAACACTAATTTCTAATCAAATGTTATTTAATTTAATCAATTAAGAAATAAATAAAATCTAAACATTTTTTTTAAAAAATGCCCCCCCCCTTTTTTTTTTCGAGAAATTCCAGCACATGAAAGGGGGGAAAAATCGATCCAAAATTCAAATTTTTTTAAGCAAGAAGCAAGTCAACTCAAGTGAATTCGTGGTAAAATCAACACAAAACGATTAAACACTGAGTGACAAGTATTAAAAGAAAAGAAAATGGCCAAATTTTAGCTGACAGCAAAACAATGGAGTCACAGTTGCAGCAAAATGCAGTGGAAAGGGAAAGTTTGCGATGTAATAAACACAAACAAGTTATTGTGTTGTATGGTTAAAAGAAGTCTATATACTCGGATCTCGTACGGTGTACAAATTTGGTAAAAACCTACATATTATCTATAAGAAAAAATATATTTAAGGCAAAAAATGAATTATTATCCGTACTTTGGAGTTCCACAGAATCGCTGAAAAGTCACTCCGATTACATTATGCGAGGTTCATTCAAACACAAAATAATGACAAAAAGTTGGAGGAGCATTATCTACCAAAAAAGATAAACATTCAAGATATCGATTCGAAAGATGAATGCTTAAAAGAAGCATTTATTGAGCATGGAACGCATGAGATAAAAAAGATGAATGATGCAATGCTCATTTCATAAAAACTTTGTGCTTAGAATGCTCCTGTAACAAAATGGTATCATCGGAACTGAATTTTTAATTTGTGAACGATTCTGGATGTTTCTTTTTTTTTACGGTGTGTATATGAACTTCTTTAATAATTAAGCATTTTAATGATTAAATCACCCTTCCTTTTTTAATATTCTTTCTTTCTATTGCTATTATCAGATTGTGCGAAATAATCCATGTATGTTAAAAATAAATATTAGATGAATATTTAAAACTGGTATATAAATTTAGATAAGATATCAGTCACTCATATTTTTTATGAATTCCTGTTTCGTCTATGAATATTCTATCCCAAAACCATAAAATCTTTAAAACAAATCTTTCAAAATCATTCATTCAGTCGAAATCATAAAATAGGATAGCATTATACAAATTCATTCCCCCCCCAAAAAAAATTTTTTTTTTAAATTCAATTTATAATTTTTTACTTTGGAAGTACTATTTTTAATCGCTTCGCACCAGATTCGATCCGTTACTCATAGCGCATCCGCAGAGATACTTCCAACGATCGGGAGTGGTCTTCCCGAAATTTTCTCGCACACCCTCTAATGAATGTTATAGCCTCAATAGTTACGGCATATTAGCTTTATGCATGCATGTAGCATTTTAATTACCGATATGCAATGAATAGTTTCCGAAAATCTAATTTGCATCCCCCCCCCCCCACACACCAAAAATTTGACACAGAACTGCATTTGCCCATATCAAATTCGACGCGTTTAAGTTTCTGAAAGTGCAGCCGGTCAACTCTTTGTTGGGTTGGCTCAAAATTTGATAAATGTTTACACAATAGAAGTTAAACCTGTGTACGGAATATCATCTCTTCAGCTCTCTTCGTTTTGTAGTTATCGTGTTAAGTTATAATCGAACAGCCGGATAAACAGAGTTCCTCAGAATGCATTTTATACAAACTTTAATCCTTTAGACCTCACCAGGACATAGATGTCCCACAGATATTTTTAAATCATCCAAAGGGATAAATAAGTGGGGAATTTATTGAAGTGCATGTCCCAGTGGTTTTTGGTGATTACATGCCTATATTAGTATAGTTTTTAACTAAATCTTAGTAATAAAGAAACCCGAACGAAAACTGTGCCATGAGTTAAGATGCACGCTGCAAAAACTGTTTTGTAATGTATCATACATAGAAATGTCATGAATAATGTTCGATATGTAATTGGTAAGAATTTTCTGGCAATAAAATTGCTTTAAAATATTATAAAATTTAGAGAAATTTTAACTGTATTTTATATGGTCACCTCAATTCCAATGGGGCACATGTGTCCCATTTAAAAAGACCACTAGGACGCACATGACCCACCTCAAAAATTGCACCTTTAGTTAATTCTTGTTTCTGTTTTAGCAGAATATAATTATTTATACTTTATTTCACCCATTAGAGCCCTAAATTATCTTTATTTTGGAAAAGAAAAAAACTGATATAAATGGCTAGTAAAAATCGACTCATTTGGTGAAAAGATCATAAACCAAATTTAAACAACCTAGCTCAAAATATTTTAGAATTGTCAATCTCACAGACAGACAAATATGATGCTAAAAAATTTATTTTTCGAATTCAGGAATTTATAAAACATGGAAATTCCTCAAGATCTCGAGTTCGAATTTTTTGACGATTATAATACTTTTTTTATACTTCGTACACGAGAGATTTAAATTGGTTTACTTTTTACGGCACTCCATTCAATCTGTAGTCACCTATGAGAAGGGGAAATGAGCATAATGGAGCAGAAATACATAATTCTCCAAAAATACAAATTTATAGTCTTTATTCTTTATCATTCCTTTCCATTCTTCCGAGACGCTTTAAAATTGGAAATCGCAGTGGTATTTTTTCTAGAAATTTTAAATGGGAAACATTTCTTATCGAAAGTTTATCTCTTTGCTCCTGATTCTGCGTTAAACTTCACCATAGATTGAGTACTGACACACTTTAGAAAACCCCTCCCAATCAGGGAACAAGGTGTGGCTGAACTTAATGGCAAAGCGCGCGAGTCGCGATCATTTTCTTTGAGAAATGACGACAAAAAGTAATTTATACGAAACGAAATGCTGGATTTCATAAAAGTTGTCGGCCGAAGGATAAAGGGATTAGATTAAATGATGCATCTGGTCAGTCGCATTTTTGGGTTAAATATCTTCTAAACGAGTGCCTCGTTATCTTTTTTTTTTTTTTTAGGTAGAGCAGGATTTTATTAAAAATTGTTGAAAATATTATTCTTAAAGAATGAGCAACAACTTTTCTTTAATATTTGCCCTATTTTTTGATTTTTATGAATTTTTTACACATTTTGTAGGACTTACAAAGGCGGACATTGGTAATCGATTTCCGATTCATTTAATATGACAAAATTTAAAA
>JAPMOR010023663.1:930417-944195 GCA_026543865.1 Argiope aurantia
CAAGAACTGTCATTTCATTTATTGGAGCAAACGAGAGTTTAGCTTTGGAAATGGATGTCAGTAATCATTAGGAGTAATGAATCAGTTCAGCGAATAAGATTCTCGTCTCCCTCTATTCACTTTTAATATTCTGTTTTGTCTAGAAACTTTCATTATATGACCGTCAGTACCACTTGAAAATAATCGAGAGCTTTGTAAATCGGCAATGAGGGAATATGAAATTCTTGAACAAAAGAAATCTCTAATCTCTGTATATTCTTTAGCTTCCAGGGGATTCATATTTGAGAAGCAATGCTACTCGAAATCAGAAAGACGATAAAATAAGTCTTTGCAGATTTTCCCCCTCAATTTCATAAAAAATTTGGAAACTCTTTACACAATAGTTAAAGAACAGAGTTTATTCTTTGGAGAATATAGCAAATAAGTTAAGTTACATTTAATATACATTATAGATGTGAAATTACTTCAAGAAAATTAAGTTCATCGAACTCCAAAAAAAAAATAATAATAATAAAATCGCATAAATTTACTAAAAAAATTTAAATATTTTCAGATATACACCTCATTTATAGTTTTATTAAATAAAATGCAGCATAATAATATTCTTTCCTTCGTTTTAATTTCAAAGTAAACATTTTCACTCTTTAGTTCCTTAAGTTTAATAAATTGCTTTGTTTTTTTCATCTTTAGTGTCACTAGTGATTATGACATTCGGCTACTGAATTATTGCCGTAGATGTAATGGAGAAAATTTCATTAAAAATAAAATAGTGCATAATTTTTGATGAATCTCAAATCAAAATAGTGATTAATCTTTACTTTGATAAATCTCAAACTTATTTGTAAAAATATATCCCAATTACCTTCAATACAATTTTAAATTAAAAAGAATTCAAAATCACTAGTTAAATTAATTCTTACATTACAAACTGTGATTATAATTTGATAAAAAAATTATATTTTCGAATGTTTATTATTTTAGAAATATATTCTTGAACTGGATTTCTGCATTTTTCAATTCCGTCTTTAGTTCAAACCAAAAAATATTCTTCCCTTGAAAAACTAAGTACATTAAGATTTACCGTATTTAAATTTCAGTTTCTGGCATTTGATTAAAAATTTTCTGTTTTTCGATAATATTAAAACTTTTCTAAGAATGGACATTCTTGCAAATTACATATAAAAAATTGTTCAGTAATTAAAATTCCAAACAATTAATGTAAATTATTAAAAGATAAGACAAAGTAGAAAATAAAATATGTCCTTTTAAGGTAAATGAAGCATACAATAAATTTACTAGGTTAATATACATATTTTAAATTTATTCGTATGAGTGGGCATAATACTTTGGATATATTATTTAGTAACTGATATAACTTAATTATATGTCATTAATCATAATACTATAAAAAATTAATTAAGATACATTTTGGTGATATGAAAATAAGGTTTCCTGACAGTGAAATTTGAAAATAGTAATAATTATCTTAAATATTTTTTTAAAATTAATTTACTTTATAAAAAAAATCAAACTTATATTTTGAAAACACTGATTTCTTTTTTAGAGAAGTGGCTTAACTTTACAACTATTTGTGATGACTTTGTTTTTCTTTTTATCGTTTGCAATTCAAATTTTTAATTATAACAATTCAATTTAGTAACGATGCAATTTTTATACTTTTAACTATATATGTCAAACAAAAAAAAGGAAGAAAATAAAATTCGAAAATTGCCCCTGTGGCCAAGGCAAAATTTAACAAGTGCGGTGCTTTGATATGAATCTGAGTGCCAGGTGCCTCGGGTGGGAACGCAGGTAATCCAAGCTCACAAACGATCTGAAAGAGAAGAAAAGCAAAAATATCTTCGGATTCCTGAGTCATTCCTTAGCTGCTATTTCCGGACGGGATGGCGAAAAGTGGCACATTTTTAAATCGACCCACATCTCGCCTGCCAAGTGCTGTATGACTGACACCAACATTTCAGGCCAGGTTGGAAAATGATGACGATTTTTCAAAAGACATATAAACGTTTGATAAATGTGCGAACTGGATTGGAAAAAAAAAATATATCATATCTTGAATGGAAAGTACAGCGATTGAAAAGCAAAATATGCATTTTCATATCAATATTTGACATGGTATAATTCATGTTTATAAACTCGTTTCCTGACACGCTAAAATTTTGAAATTTTATAGTGTGTTCTCGATGACAATATACTATTTTGGTATTCTCAGAATTTAATCATCCATTAATCGATTTTCTTCTTTACCAGAGACGCAACTAATAATGAATTGAAAAAAAAATGATTTTAAAATTCTATAATAACAATTGAAAATTAAATTAAAAATAATTAAAATTAAAAATTATATTTATTTTATTGTAATTAAAGACGGGTTTCAAAATCTTTCATTAAATTTAGTGGTAATAGCCTTAACAACTGCATGAAATATTAATTATTTTTATTTATGGCGCGCTCTCCACTTTAGAGTACTTATAGTATTTTATAATCTCATTCAGCATTCAAAGTAATATTGCATTTTGCTATCGAATCAATTCCGATGATATTTTTTAGCGTTATGCCAAGAGACGTTTTCCAATAGAATAGCACTCGCACTCGTACATCTGCAGACTTCAACACGGCTGTCCACATCCTTCCTCCATCAGGTACATATTGGATGATAAATTCAGCACTATTCACAACTCTAATTCACTTGACTTGTGAAAGGAGATAAGCGTGGAAACTCCACTCCGTTTGTATGCTTGTGTTTGAAATCTTGCAGATTACAGCAGTTCTTAATTGTCGCGTTTTTCGCACATCGCATGAATAGATTCAATAATCACTCAGGCTCTTCATGCGCATACTTTAACTTGTGATTTCAATCAAAGAAATATGTTACAAAGGCTTTGATTTCATTCCTCGAAATTACTCCTCTTTGTGAAGTGCCCAATATTTTTAATTAAAACATGAACCAATGTGCTGGAGAACCCACTGGCCTAGTTAGGAGCGATCCTGCTGTAAGGGCTTAAAATGATGCCTTAAAACAGGAGAGTAGACCTATCTACAGATTTATACGAGCAGGGTCAAATTGGCACGTAGTGGGTGAATGGTGGTCTGGTACGCTTAGAGTTTCTGCACACGTTGCGATCTCAAGATTAAATATTTAAGGAAGGAGGTTGCGTCTAATCTCTTCACATGATTCTCTTTTTCTGTTTCTCGCTTTTTGCTCAATCTCTATTAAATATTTTCAGAGCAGTAGATATTCATTTGAGGGAAAGAAAATTTCAATCAGGGGATAAAATAAAAATAAAAATTATCAGCTTTAAGCAATTTGTACATAAATAGTTTATATCATCGGTATTATCATTTAATTCACAAAATGCGGACATTTTAAATAAAAGAAATAAAATTTTGGATTAAACAAATATGACTCGAAACCACTAGTAACATGGACTGAGCCTGACTTATGCCCAATACTCATGAATCATGTCAATTGTACTGGACGTTTCTGACATCACAGCTTCGTGATTCACTTCCTACTGAAATTCCATCTTCCTGCTGGTGTGGTGTGGAGGTTTGGAGTAGGAAGTGTCAACTCAAGTGTCGTCCTCGTCATCTGACCGCGGTTCAAAATTAAGAGGTCCGTCCCAAACTAACCCTAGTGTTGCTTTAAAACGGGAAGTTAATATAAGTGAACTAAACTAAACCTACTGAAATTCTTCTGTGCGGATTTCCAGGAAGTGCAGTCTTGAAAGAAGCTGGCCAAAAATATTCAGGAGAGAGTAGAAACTAAGTGTGGGTCTAGTTTTGAAATGCCCACCAGTTTACTGAGAATGAAGATGATTACTGGTAGAATTACAAGACCGGCACCAGACTCTCAGCATTATCACGTCACATAAACATCAGAATCCTCGCGATCTCTACAAATTTAATATAATCAATCCCATTTAAAATATGCCTTTTAGAAAGAATATAAGTGCTTTATACTCTTTGTAACATTTTTAACGCCCTTTCTTTTAAAAAAAAATGTCATCAAAGGTGTATTTTGAGAATGTAAATGACCAAAAGAATGACGCTGTTGAAATCCCATGAATCATTTTTTCTGATGAAAGATTTATCTCACGAGTTGTTATTACCGAAATGCGGAGAAAAGCTCAAACTGAAATACGAGTTTTCCTCATAAATGCACATTTTATTAGCTTATAATTAAAAATAATAATATGATCAGTAATTCATATTATTCGATTAAATGTGTTTAAAAGCATTAATTTTTTTTCTTCTTTTTTTCTCGAATCCGTAAAGGCGGATTCATCAAACTAAAAGAGGTCAGAGACAATTTCGCTTTTGAAATAAAATCCTCTATTTTTTCTCTTAAAGAAAAACAAAAACCGTTTCATATTTAAAAAGTTCAACCTACTTCTATGACGCTATTATCTACGTTAAGACGAGTTCTAGAGCTTCGAGTCGAAATGTTAAGCCTTTCATTAGATATGAAAAATATACATTTTTTTTTTTTCATTTCTATGAAACTATTTCAGTTTTTAAAAACAACAGTAAACTACTCTACGAATTCCTCTGCAACCTATTGGATATAAATATTCTTTCTTCCACTTTTAATAATTATTTTCTTTTAAGAGTACTGATGAATTGCTTACACGGGCAGAAAAATAATCTGATTAAAAGTTGCCAAATACTAGTCGATAACTGAATGGGGCGTAGCTAACAGTCGACGCCCCGTCAAAGACAAATCGTTTTTAATTGCTACCCGTTGTTCTTTAGCAAAATCTTTTCGTCAGAAATTTTTTTAAACTTTCTTTTAAAAATTTATTTCTCTGATTAACTTTTCTTTACGTTTTGTATCGTGATCGATTTTTCTCTTTATCTTTCGACTAGATCGAGTTTTTAAACTTTGTATACCTGCATACGCTCGATGGAGATAATTCTTGGTGATGTTTTCAGAGCTATTCAATTGATTTAATTAAATTTTGATAACCTGTTATTAATTTTTTCACTCAGAAAAGTAATTCAAATCAAAATTATTTAGCTAACACAAAGACTTGCTTATTGTTATATATAAAAAAATATTTATTTTAGTTCTAAGTTGAATTTTACCGAAAAATGAATATGCATCTTCTTACCATTCTTTAGGTATTTTTTGAAATTCAAAATTCAAAAAATAAATAAATAAAACGTCAAAATGATGAACCGTCTTGAATGGTGAGTGAGAGGCACAATGCAAGAGTGCAAAGAGTTAAATTTGAGGGGGAAAAAAATTTCAAGATGCCAAAAAATTACGAAAATAAATGAAAAGAAAGAAAAATGTTCTCTGTTTAATATCCTAATTGGAGTAAAATTTGTGTTTGCCTTCCGTTTTCATTGGCATAATAATATTTGTAATTGTTGGGATCATAAGATATTCACTAGAAACAGAAAGGAATTTATTCTAGAGGACTATTTTTTAATGATTATGATAAACTGTTTTACAAATCGTAAATTAAAGACTTAAAATTAAAAATGAATGTGGAATTATATTATAATAAAAGTATGTTTTAATTTTTTTATTTATAGAGTAATAATTCCGTAGACAACCTATTGCTAGTTGTCATGCCAAGTCCTTCAGCTCGATATTGAATGTTTTTCCTGGACTAACAAAGGGAAGAAGGTGGGGAGAAGCAAGAATGTTGGGGTAAGTGGCCTGATCCGTGGGAGCGAGAAAGACACCTGCGGAGCTCCGGGATTCTTATTGGAATCTCAAAGGAAGAGGACAATGGATTGGTTTCCTGTTCAAGAATATCGGGAGGGGGGGGGGGGATTTTTTGGAGCACAAATACTTGTTATAATCATTTCGCTAAAATTAAATTATTCCAAAGAAGATTTGCAATGGGTTGTATTTGGATATCCGTACAGGTACTGTAAAACACAGAGATTCTCTTTTGGGCCATTATAGCTTCTTTTAAAAGTCACCGCCCCTTTTCGGAAGGGGAGAGAGCAGCTCACTGCAAGCGATTATGAATTTATTTTATGATATTTCTTTTACACAGTATTGTTTCCAAAGGATTTCATAACCTTTTTTGCATCAAACATGATTTTTGATATTTATTTGTGTTCATCAGCCTCTGCTAATCCGGCGCCTTTCTTAACGAATTACTGAACAGAGCAGTTGCAAGAGAACGTTCTCCCCTCGGTCTTCTGATTACACTGACACAATCGGATGCTTTTCGCACTTCGTAATATAGCGAAGAATTTCTTGTGAGCAATTTGGACGACTTTCCTTCGTTCAAATGGAACTCAAAATTTGATGCAATTTCGGTTACAAGACCGAAAGGAAATTTCATTGCCATCGAGAGTGATAACTTTCGTATGCATTTGCTACAAAAAAGCACACCGGTGAACAGTTTAACGATGCCGATGCATATCTACAATTCGGACAGTCCGCACAGGCTTCCCGTTGTGGAATATATGAAAAATTTGGCAGATATATTATATTTCGGAGTAAAAATAGTGCACTTAATTCCATTTTTCTAGCTTTTTTTTTTTGTATTCATTTACCGATAGACATAGTTTCAAAAATGTGATTTTCAAACTCAGGGAAGATGGAAATTCATTCAAATTTCGTCGAATGTTTCATCAATTGCAGGATTTTCTCTTTGTTTATCATCTCATACGAAAACAAGTATCTCGTATCTCATACGAAGCGAATATATAACATCTCATAAGAAGGGGGAGAATACAATAATCTCCTCTAAGGTTTAGAGAGTAGGAAGCAAGAAAGAAAATGTTTGTGCATTTACACCACTTTATGCTGTCAATTATGAAGATATGAGAAAAAAAAATCTCATATATTAGGAACCTGTAATGACCTGATAGTAAGGAACCTGAGGGTACTGGATACTAACGAAGAACTGTCGTGAAAGCAGGTCTGGTGAATTTTGAATCCACCGGTCGATGTGATGTGGAAGTTGGGGTGGAGGAGAAGGAAGAGGAGAATGGGGTGACAGCTCAAATGCCGCCCTCGTCATCTGACCGCCGCTCAAAATGACGAGGTCCATCCCAAAATAGCCCTAGTGTTGCTTTAAAACGGGATGTTAATATAACTAAACTAAAGTAAACTCTGATATTATGTGGGCTCTTTAGTGGCTTTCCGCAGCAAAGCCACTGATGAGACGGAAAAATCATACTATCTCGCTGTTCGTCAATAACCAAAGAGGATAGAGTCAAGACATTGTTACTAAAGCGCTGCTATCCTTGCCAATAAGGAAAACCATTACTCGGCTTCTTCAAGAACAATGTCGGAGGATAAACTCAGCTTATTAAATGCTCCAATAGACGATGGATGGCTGAAGAAATGACACATTTTCTTAAAAATCGATTACTAATAAAAAAGTAATTTTAGATTTAAATGTAAAGACTTTTGCATCTTTCTTTTTGTGTATGAGAAAATAAAGTCTAAAAAAGTCTACGAAAGCGGCAATTAAGAAACGCAATGAATCAGGAGAAGGAAATTCGGAACATGGTCTATGCACCAAAACCATATGTTTCTTTCAAAATTTTCAAACTTGTCTGTCGGAGGAAGTCCGTACCCGTAAACAGGACTCAATGAATGACATGAAGCGTATGATTTTTGTCTCGATCTAGTTGCCGACTAAAGGGTGACTATGTGTTGGTTTTCTGAATAGGTATAAAAAATGACTCTAAGAATAAATGCTATATGCAATCAATTCTCAATTATGCGGGATTGCAGTGAAGCGAACTTCTCTGGTAACGTTTCGTTAAGACGACTATTCCGCGCAGAATGGCAGACAAAGGGCATAAACGCAAGTAAGAGCTTTTTCCAACAGTTTTTATTTACAACAATTTGGCTTTGTTGGAGTTTTATGACACAACGCTAGATTTAATGTTAAAATGTATAAATGTAAGCCAAGTAAGAATTTTGACATAATAAATTGTCAATTTTTGTTAGTAAAAAATTAATTTAACTGCCAGAACAAATCCGCCATTGCTTGATTTGTGTGTGCTAAAGAAATGTACTTCTTTAAAAATGTCTGATTAAAATTTTCTTTCGGAATTAACAATGGTGGATATGAGCAGGTCGGATAATGGGCATAAACTCCCCTGAGCCACTCGTCGCGAAAATGTTGAAAAAAAAAAAAAAAAAAAAAAAAAAAACCTCGATTAATATTTTAGCTCCAAAATATTCTCTGAATATTGCTGAAAAGATTTTGCTAAATACAATGAATCATTATTGGGTCCAGAGCAGTAATTGTACTTATAATGACTTTTATCAAAGCTTTATTATTTTCACATATAAATGCTCCATACATCTTAATTTTTGAAGAAATTACAAGGAAAATTATAATAAGAAATCCCTATAGAGATTAAAACGAAGCTTAACATGAATCTTAGTTTGCGTTTTAGGTTTATATTTCTCTTAGATTGTTAACAGTCAATGATCATTTTTTGGAAAACGCACACATAAAAATATTTCCAGAAAAATTAACTCTTAAAACGAGATCCATTTTCCCATATGAGATACAGATACAGTTAATTCATTTTTATGTGATAATACTGGGAAAGGAGGAGGAAAAAAAATGATGTATGCTTATGCATGTATATGAAAATAGATGTATAAAAACTTTAAAGTTTTTAAAAATTATAATTATTTTCATTTTTTAAAAAAATGTATTTAATTTAAAAATATTCTTTAAAGCTATTTGACATATATATCATATAAATAATTTACAAAAAAAAAAAAAAAACAAGCTTTGTGAAGTCACGCGAGTGCCCCTTACAATTTATTCTGGATTGAAAGACGAACACATAATAATGTGGGAAACACTATCAAAGATAACAAAGGTTCACAAAAGTCGAATAATTTGGTCATTTTTAGGATGCATTTTCACCGCATAGAAATAATCTATGCTTTTGGTTGGATATGCCGATTTGGAGTGGAAGTGAACCATTTCCTTTCGTCACTGCACGCGATAGTAGTGACATCTAGTGAGACATTGCTATACAACGCGTTCCTTGCATGAGGCGCTAAAATAATACAACAAAGGAATCAAACTTCAATGAATATTATAATTGGAAAAATTATAAGAATTTGGATGAAATCATAAGTGCGATAACCTATAATATTTCTATGAATGTCACACTTTTATTGTTTCTGCTTTAACTTTGAAATTATTTGAATTAAAATTAATTCTTTCCTATTTATTAGGATAGCAATAAAAGCGTGTCCATTCAAATTTATATTCATCCTTTGACAATTTTATTTAAGTTGAATTGTTTCATGTTTGTACAGTTGAAATTTTGTAATTGATTTTTTCATTCACACCTTAAAATAATTTTTTAAAAAAATAGTTCATTAAAACAAGTACGTTTTAAAAAATTTTATTAAATTTGGTACAACTTTATAACCTTTGCGTTTAATGTCATTTGATCGACCACAGTCTGTGTCAAAATGTTTTCTCTGCTATTAATGAATTATAAATCATAGACTCACGCAAGTTTTTAAAAATGAAGGGCCATCACAAGGCTTAAAATAGCCCTGTGTATGACAGATGATACTTTCAAAAATGAAGGTGTCTTACTTCCTACAAACACCACCATGCTTCTTTCTTTTGGGTCAAGTGCATTATCCATTAGTGAGTGGTCTCGTTATTCCTGCGTCTAAACTGATTCTCTCATACATTTAATTCTTTTCACCATACGGTTGGTGAACTCGTCTGACGAATGCCCTTTTGATGGCATAGTCAACATGCAGTGTTGACCGTGAGCCCACGGTTCCTCTCGAAGATGGGGAATGACAGCTAACACACAAACGGGGCATCTCTTCAGCGCCCCTTGCCCGAGGGCGACTCGTCGGCCTCGGGCACCGATGAAAGACGGCAGATTTTGAAATGAAGAATTCATCCCCAATCCACTGAGCTTGTCTCTGGTACTCTTTTTCATGATTCATCAACGTACCTTCAAATCATCATAAGGAAGAAACTCCAAGAAGGAATCTCGTAAATATAACGGATATGTCGCAATTTATAGTAAAATTGCTGGAAGGGTGTCTAAAATTTGAAGACATTATGAATCAGTGGGAGTGGTCTCTTCGAAAGCGTCTCGCATAATTTCTAATCAAGGCGGTCATCAAAGAGAATGCCTTGCTTTGCACTGGCGAATAACAGTTACGAAATATTAAACTTTGGAGTGAATTTTTACTATCTATCGTGTGGTCCTTCGCGAGTTTTTCTTCTTCTTTGAGTGATTAATTCGTGGAATGCGACTACAAATATCCAAAAATTGAATTCCGGATACCGCATTTCCCCCCACCGATTGAAACCAAAATTTGACACAGAATTAATTACACATGTAGTCACAAAATCGCATGCCATATTCGATATATTTTAGGCATTACATTTTTGAGTCATCACGTTTACATATTTCTCAAAAAACAAACCAATCACTTGTTGGATATAGCCCAAAATTTAAAAGGTGTCTCTACATTATTTATATTAAATCTATGAACCGAATTTTATTCATCTAGTTCTCTTCGTTTCGTAGCTAACGTGTTTAATCCGAACAGGCGGGCAGACAGACTTCCTCTGAATAGTTGTTCCAAATTTGATAGAGATCTATAGACTTGGTATTAAAACCGTATGCCAAATTTTATCCATCTGACTATCTCGGTCTAAGACAGATGGGCAAACAGACATAATGCAAAAAAAAGGGAAAAAAAGGTGTTTTCCTGATTCAGAAATTAATAAAACGTGGAGATTCGTCAAAATCTCGAGCTCGAATTTTTTTGACATTTACAGTATTACTTTCTCTGTGATTAGTTTACAAGAAAGTAAAAATGCTATAAAAGTAATGCAGTACGATCTGAATGAGTTATTGAGGGAAAGATGATAAAAGAAGTTTTAACTTTCTTTTTTAAACTCGCAGACAGCCATTTTTGTGGATACTGTGATTTAATAACATTCGTTTACATTTTTTTCCGTCAACAAATGATGCTTAATATTTTACAGTTACCAAATTATTTAATATTTATCACTATAAGAATGAAAAATAAAAAGTATATTGCTATTCAACAGCGACTGATGCATTCTGGACAAAAACTATATTGTCAGTCAGTCATTGACGCACGTGGTCTGAGAGTAAAACACGATGTTTGGCACGGTGTTTGACCTGTTGAAAACCATACTTGGAATTGTGTCTGAGGAGTTAACACAATTCAAAATCAATATACGATTCCGCATCGAAATGGAAGATTTCAGAAGAGTCGGCGGGAATTTTGCCTGTCCGCTTGCTCGAGCAATTTGAGAGAGCGAAGAGAAAAGTAAACAAAATAAGGCATCATTAAAATGGACCACTTTGTTGTGTACATTAATTTAGTTACGACTCAATCCGTTGACATTTTCTTATGTGTAACTTAAAAACAGAACTCCTTGAATAAATGAAATTTAACATATTGTTTAGTCACCAAAATTAGAGACTGGTGTCAGATTGTTCAAGTTCCTCGATATGTTTACATTTATGTAAGATTGGTTTGAGCAATAGAGTGGTAGGAATTATGCATACATTTTGTACCTCTTTTGCTTCTTTGTCGATTTCTTTTCAATTTGATAATAAGCGAGGATCCTATGCTGAAATGTATTCTCTGGTTTTATGTGTTTCTAAGTTTTCGCGTTTTCATATAGTAATTGATATAGATATAGATTAGGCACCTTTGATAGATTTCAATACTGATGTTCAGTTCCCATGCTGGATTTTAGTCGGCTTTTTTTAGTTATCATGTTTACATGCTCCACGTTTTTACACCATTATACATTTGTATGCATTCAATCGGAGGAATGTGATGTAAAAGGCATATTCGAATTTTTTTCAATGTGGTCTCATTATATATGTCGAGGGGGGACAATTCAAACTAGCTCCTTTTTCTGGATCCTCAATGAATTCAAGAAAATCAAATTATGTCATTATACTGCATGAAGCATGAATTTATTCCATTCTTTCCATTGCCGCAGTTTAATGAAAATTGGAAATTAAATATTATTGCAAGAATGCGTAAATTCTAAAATTTTTAATGAAAAAAGTTTTCTTTCTTTCTTTTTTTTATATGGATTTAAAATTACTTATAGTTCGTCATTCTGCAAATCACTGACAATTGCCTCCATAAGTGCATATCAACGATGTGAATACATTTCTTATCCGATTTAAGAAGTCAAATCACCATGCAGTAAAAATGCACGCTACTACACAGCCGCCCTATTAAAAAAAAAATAATTTCGAGCTATATTTTGACAAATGTAGCAATGCCTAACGTTATAGCTCCAATTCTATAGAACAAACATTAAATGTTTCTCAAATGAAAGTGATTTTGTTGACGTTGCCATCCACGATGGAGGCCGTTTGGTAAGCGGCTGGCGGGCAAACTGAAATAACAAATATATATTTGTCATAATTCATTCGTATGATTTGGCACTTATACCATGAAAATGCATGCCATCATATTCCCACCATTTCTGAATTTCTGCAAAATGTTTGCACAGGTCACTGAATGTGCTCCTTTTAGCCCGAAATAAGATCCAAGTTTTCCTTAATTTAAAGCGGGGCAGGAGATTTGACTTGTCATCTGTGAAAAAAAGCAGCGGTGGGTCTCGACCAAATACAGAAAGATGGGTTCCAGCTAGCGTTCCAGCTAGTTTGATATATTTATTCAATTTCAATTCCATATTGAGTGCTAAATAAACATAATTAATATTTTATGAAATCTAATAAATATTTTATGAAAAATAAATGTACTTTTCTTATTTGCTTTCGTAGAATGCAAACAAATTTCAACTAGAAAATGCTTTATTTTTGGCTTCTACATTATTTACAGACTAGCCGATGTACTTTGGATTAAAAAAAATGTGAACTCTTAGAATTAAATAAAATACTTCATTTCCATTCTGTTGATTTTCGCTTGCGGTCTTGAGTGTCGGACAAACTTCTCTGAGAGCAGCCGAAGTCTCTTCCTTTCGTTTCCGTGCTTTGGCAACCCTTTCAATTCTTTCTTCTCTATCATTTCTTCAGCGATAAACAGAAGCTCCCTCACGTTATGGTTTTATTGCCATCATTTTTTTTTTTAGTGCTGGACCGGAGAGTGCTCGCTCTTTTTTTTTTCGGCGTTAGGAGCAAATCTTGCTAACCTTGAATGAGTTTGCACGCTAATGATCATTGCATAATTATTCAAGTTCAATAAATGCATAAATGCATAATTGTTTGACCTTGAACTACATTATTATATGCCAGAATTATTTAAGAAATAATTAGCAATTAACAGAAATAAAACCGTTAAACTTTTTAAAAATAATTGATATTAAAAATTTAAAAAAGATGCACATTTGATCTAAAAGGAAGCAAAAGTGTTTTCGGTGTATACAGATTACTGAAGTCGCTACTGTTTATTGTTTCGGAGTGATAGAAAGATAGTTTCTATCCATATATATGGTGCCAGGAACTTCACTACTCTTCATTGAACAGTGCCTCTAGTGGAGAAAACGAGAATTGCTGTCAGTTGACGCAATTCAAGTCAACTGACAGCAAAATGTTACGACGTGTTGTTTAAAAGACGAATTTTTTTGTCTTGAATGAGTCTGATTATCGTAGTCTCATCCTATAAGTTTGTCATCTTCAATTTGTTCATCATAATTTGTGCATCATCATTAACGTAACTATATCGTCATTAAATTAAATTCTCAAATATCAATTATCTCGAGTTTGTTACTGCTTGGCCATCACCCCCCCAT
>JAPMOR010023663.1:944295-1011430 GCA_026543865.1 Argiope aurantia
AGTGTATATTCGCATAATTCTAAATGCACTCCCATTGCTTCTGCGTATCTATGATGACCGCGATGCTCTTTTGTTCATTTTTTAGCGTGCGTGGGCGGTGCTCGAAAGATCTCATTTTGCTCAGTGACAGCACGGTTTGAAGGTGTGGCCTTGAAACTCACGATCACGAATATAAGAAACGTGATATATTACTTATCTTGTTGAAGCTATCGAGGAAAGGATAAGCTAGTGCAGCAATAGATAACTGTCGAGATCCTGGGCTCCAATCTGCTTCCAGAGGATTTCATCGAAGTTCTCCTGAACTATTAATGATGGCTTAACAGATTCTCTTAGTCAGTGCGAAACGTCAGTCGCTGGTCTGCTCGTTACTCGGAAAGCACTAGGGCTTCTATTCGATGTTGGGAAACATAATTCACCTTTGTGTAGATCCTTAGACTCTCAGATCATACAGATCTTTTGAATCTCGGGTCACCAGATTGATTGTGAGTTTCTCATAGTAAAATTCAAAGGTCTTATTACCTTCGGTTGATGCGGGTCACGCTGAGAAGCTGCTTTGATGAAGTCTATATTCAAAGTTTGGATCAATGCCATTAAGCTTTCTGTGAAGGGTAGAATTGATTCTGCTGTTAATGTGATTCTTCTTGCTGTGGATTCATAAAAGAAGAATTTGGATCTTTATGAAATTTATCTTTTTTATCCTTTCGGATTACGAAGTATTGAAAGTAGGTATTGCTGCCATCAAAAAATGTGAATCCAGGATATTCATAAATCTTCATGTTCCAAGGGGCCCCTGAATTCGAAAAAGAAATTTTTCAAAATAATATCTCTTTTGCATGTTTGAATCCAAAATTTAAACGAATTACTTTATGAAGTGTGTACACTTAAAACATCCTTGAACAACAGGCTCTTGAAAAAGTGTAAAATAAAATTCTTGAGTTACTTGCTTTATAGGCCTAGTTAGACTTTTTCCTTCGATATGTTTCATATTTCCAGTAGTAATATTTATCGCTTCAAATCTTATAAGATATTTATTTTCTTCTTCTATATTTTAATAAAATTCTTAATAGCATGATTAATAGATGCTCAACTTATTGCGACAAAAGACCGATTCAAAACATCTTTATGAATTTTAATTACTTTGAAATTTTTTTTCCATATTTTGGAGAAAAAATATAATTAAGATAATTGATGTTTTCTATGGCTTTTAATGTTTTAAAGATTAAATATTATTAATGCCTTGCAGTTATTAAAGTAATTGAACTTTTACTACACTTAATAATTATAATACACATACAACTTTACAAATGTATACGTACAGCTTTACACATACAACTTTACAAATGTATAATATTAATAAACTATCTCAATAACAAAAAAGCAGCAGTAACTGAACACAAGAAAAAGAGCACACTAAAGTTAAAGGCCACAAAAAATACGAATCATTAAATGCCAGCCGGCAAACGGAAAGGTTGTGACAGGATGCAGGGTCATACGTAAATGAGTACTCAATCGTAAAGAGTTTTCCTTAAAGGGTTTTTTCCTTTCATGCTCTAAACCCTCTATGAAAGAACACGTAAGCAGCGTGAATAATGTGATGAGCATGAAATGAGCGGTGGCGAAATGAAGCATGCTCGCTTTAAGCACGCATTCTTCGCATCGCAACCACAATCAGCTGATTACTGGGTCACTCTGATAAGTCAAAGATGGACATAAACAATGCATGTAAACGGATACTATGTAAAAATCATGAACTCAATGAAATCTATAGTGAGCTGACCACTTATACAAGCCCTACTTTATATCGCTTCCAATCAGCCGGTAAGCCAAGTGTATGGAAAGGATGGAGGTTTAGTACGAGCTTGTTCTGCAACTCTTCTGTAAAGACAAAGAATATGCAATTGCGCTTCTAAAAATTTTTGAGAGAAAAGGAGTCGGAACATACTACTAAAAGTCTCAGAAGAAATTCTTCGGTTGAAGGCCTCCGGCTTTTAAATTCACAAATCATTGTTGATTTCCTTTATTTTAATCTTATACTGTTCTACGAAGTTTGAATATTTGAACATGTTTTATTTTGCAATTCATCGTGTTTCTCCTCCAAATTTTTGTATTTCGTGTTTCATCTCTGAATTGGCAATCGGTGCAACAGCTGGATTTTTCTATAGTGCTCATTCTCAAATACGAAAGGGTTACAATGGCGTGGTGGTAAGGTTTCGGCTTCGAATCGGGTTTCAAGTTCGAAACCCGATTCTACCGAAGAATCATCGTGAAAGCGGGTCTGGAGTACGTTAAATCCGTCGGAGCCAAACGTCCTCCCGTTAGTAAGTTGCGGAAGCTTGAAGAGGGGGATATCAATTCAGGTGTCGTCGTCATCATCTGACCGCGCTTCAAATTTACAAGGTCCATCCCAAAATAGCCCTAGTGCTGCTTTAAAACGGGATGTTAATATAACTAAACAAACTATAGGTCTTAAATAAAAAAAAATGCATCTTTCCAATAAATATAAAAGTTACGTATTTCACAGCACAGGTTTGAAATCAGGGCAAAGATATTATCTCAAGCCTGCTATTATTGAGCTGAAATGAGCTTTTCAAAGAAGTCGTGAAGAGATGAATTTCGAGAAAATAACTTGCAGAAACAAGTAGTGCTCCTGGGAAAATCAAAAGAGGAGGGCCATTAACACGAAATATGAGTTATCACTTCGAAGCAACAGAGTAGCCCTACTTCCGCTGTAATCCGAGGCATATTCGCCTCATTTTCACAATTAAGTCTGCTTTGCAGAACAAAGGAATGGCATCCGAAATTAGAATTCGCCACTCTTCTGACGAAAAGTCACGGTTACAAATGCTCTTAAGAAGAGCCCGACTTCCGTTACACTACTGAATAATTCGTGAGGTAGAACGGAACACCTGATTTCTTTTGCCGCAGAGAAAGAATTGCGTCAATGAAATAAGAGTTCTTACAGTCTAGAATTTTCTCTTTCAATTCAGAAATTCACTCTATAAATCTGTCTTTTTCTCGTTTTGAAAAAATGTCCCGTCTTTTTATTAGAATACTAGCTGGTACCCGGCGCGTTGCTGCCGCAGAAGAAATAATTTTGAAAATATCGTTTGAAATTTGAAATAGTTATCTTGTTTAATTAGGAATGATGGAAAGAATGGTATTTATTTTCTTGTCAACGATGAATACATTTATTGAAATTGAATGATACATAAAGGAGAAGTATAAATAATATTAATTCCATTATTTCATTTTTTTGGTTTTACCGTTCAAATATACTTTAGGATAGGCAATAGTTTTTTGTTTTTCCATCCTTAACAAAAACAAATAAATTTCTCGACTGTCCGTCCGACTTTTGAGCATCCAATTTACAACTGGCCATTGAAAAGCATGGATTTTCTAAGTTCAAAGTTGGCAAAGTTTTATCGTCATCGGATGAACAGTACGGCAGCGCATAAAATACAAACAAAATTTCATTTTTATATATTAGATAAGCTGGTCCTTTCTAGATGCGAAGAGTCATTTCATTTAGCTGGTTCGGTCACTTAGCAATTATTATTACTTTTTAATTACAGTTTTCTTCATGCTAAAAATGTGAAGGAAATTTTTTTAATAGATCGAAGTGATATCGACAAGTTTTATTCTTTCAAAATTCCGAAAGTAAGGTGAATTCCGATTGTGAACTTGATTATCAGGAAAAAGAGAATCAGAGTGTGCCCGTAAATGTCATACAACAGCAGCAAACATTGAATTTCTGATTTACGTGCGCTGCATCAATGCTTGTCGAGTTTTATGTCGTTCAAGTCAAGCTCTGCGAGGAGTCCATATTTTGTTGCGGCCACTCAGCTACCTTCGTAAATTTGCGTTCCGACGGCCTGTGGCCTTTACAGATATGGTCGTAAATCTGACAACTGATCCATTGTTGGATTACCCCCACCTATGGACGTTGGTCCGGAGCTTCCCGCAAACTGTGGGTAAAAGAACTCCGGAAAACCACAAGAGAGGGGAAAGAGGGCGAAATGCGTCGATCTGAAGGCGCGCAGGTCGTCGGAACGGGGCTTAATGCACGCCTTACACGGCCTGCAGAATTTCATGTAAAAATACAAAAACAAAAGCGTCCAAAAATTCTGTCTCGACGTGTCGGGGAGATCTCATGTCTCAGAACCTCTCCGTCAAAGCGGTGTATTTTTTATTACTATGTCCGTTTATTTTTATTATGTTTATATATGCAAGGAGGAATGATATAAAATAACTAGTTTTTACACCAAAAGTGTAGATTTCTGTCATATTTTTAAAAAAAATATCCTTGTACGGAAAATCTGTCTATCGAGCAAACTAACTGCAAGAATGAGCTAAGTAAATAAAATTTCCCATTGAGTCTTTTTCCTCAGAACTGATAATAAGCATCGAAATGTGCGGAAAGCCCATCAAGTTGTTAAATATCTTTCTATCTACTTATTCTAGTATTATTCTAGGAGGGGATAGCAAAGAATTGGAATAAGTCAATTAACCCATTGCGAACAGGTACGACTTGTAGAATACGACAGTAGATATGCGTTATTTAGCCAAATAAATACATATGAAGGCAGAAATCCTTCCAGCCCTCTAATCTCCAACCAGCATCACTCCCCCCCCCCCCCCTCCACTTACTCCACCTTTTTCCATAGCACTTAGTTCGGTATGCTCATACATGAAACGGTCTTTGACAAGGCGAGGTGCCCAATTTGAATACGGCGACATGTCGGGAAATTATGTATTTGATTCATCGGAGTGCGCATAATATGTTGATAAGTATTGATGTAAAAGATGCTTAAAATATTTTGTAAATTTCATTACAATTTGGGTAAATCACATTTTTTTTTTTTTGTTATAAAGTGATAACAGAAGGATATAATAATATACTTCGGGGATGGATATTAATATACTTCAAGGTTAGATGAAAGATATTAAAATTTCTACTTATTTTTAAAATATCTGACTTAGATTTTGAAAGACCTATCTTTTGTAAGTAATATTTCCTCAAGAAGTGGCTACATTTCCGAATTTTGTGATTCTAGCTCCATCCACTTTTACATTAGAGTGTTTTTACACCATGCGTAAAAATATCAAAATTTTAAAATAAATAGCTTACGTACTGAAAGTGAAATATCTGAAATCTTCTTTATTTCATCAAGAATAAAATAACTTGCTGATTTTTATTTCTCTTAAGTAACTGCCAAAATCATTTCCAATAAGTGTAGAAAAGAAGCAAAAGTTTTAATAATTTTACAACATTGAATTCTATTCAAATATTTCAATTCTCGGGTAGAAGACCATTGAGAAAGTCAGCCAAGCCATTTTCAGAATTTGTATACTTTTGTTAAAAATTTTAATCATAGAAACCGTATGTTCTATTTTAAAAGATTTCAGCCAGCTATTTCATATTGACGCAGGATTATTTAGGATAACTGGGAGAGAATTTTGCAGATGTTGTCATTTTCTTCTATTAAAATGATCAAATGAGGAGGAAAATAGGCTTATAATCTATGTGAGCATAGAATTATATTATGCAAGGCACAATAAACAATGCTTTTTTCCCCAAACTTAATCCATTATTAGACCAGCTTCAGTTACAGCAACGCTTATGTTATTATCGTTCTGGCATGCTTTCAATAGATTACACAGGCCTGCGAGGAAAAAAATGCAAAGGAATTGATAGCTGAATGTTATGAATTTTTTTTTTGGCACTAAAATAAAGAAAAAGGCAATGAAAGATTTCCATCACTTTAGGTTTTCTTGAAAATATATTATTATTTATTTATTTATTTTTTGGATTTTTATGAATATTTACCATAAAAAGTTTTTCGGTGTAGAATTTCTTCCCTCCCTTTCTGACCAACATTTTACTGTGGTGAAACCTACTGAATACTTCTCTGTGAGACAACCCCTCCCAAAGAAACTTCTTTTTATTGGTACAGGAATCGAGAAAAGGAATTTGTTTAGTATTTTGAGGATGGGGAGAACCTGGCCTATTGTTTTAATGTTCTCGAATCGATGGGCAAATTTAATATCTCCAACGATAAAGATGAACGGGGGAGATTGATCGAAAAAGAGCCTTAAAACTGTCCTTCTTGATCATGGAAACATGTATACATCCGCACCAAAGGACACTCGGTGTATTTTAAAGAACACTATGAAAACCTGCCTCTTGTCCTCAACAAAATAAAATATGCTGACCACGGTAGGACCATTTGCGGTGATTTGAAAGTTATCTCCACGCTTCTTGGTCAATAAGGCGGATATTTAAAGTTCCCATGTTTCATTTGTGAGTAGGACAGCCTTGATAAGACTCAGCATTGGGTCAAAAAAGAACGGCCGAAACAGACAAAATCTTGGGTTGCCATCCAGTTTTTAATTGATTCTTTATTTATGTAATTCTTCTGTCACAGCTTCTAGTTGTTTTTTTTTTATGTAGTATTAAAATTATTAAAAACTGCACGTTTCTGCACATATTCTTGATTTACCTTCTAGTAATGCTTTCTTATTTATGTGTTTGTCATTCTGGATCTGCTTTGTATTTTCGCCTTGTATTTGTGTCATTCACTCATTTTTCACTTTACATAATAGGGTAGATATATGATTTTAAATATTGGTACATTGTTTGATATTGCTATATGTCTACGTTTACTATACGTTTACTATATGTCTGCTATATGTCTACTATATTTATTATGTCTTCTATCCTTTGGACATTGTGATATTTCTTATGCTTATGTGTGTTACCGCTTTCTATATGTATTTTTCAACTTAATCTCCTGAACACAGAATTGGTTTGCTAACTATCCAATTTAACTATTTTATTTTCGTCAAATGAACTACACTATATACCCTTATTTACCGCCCATATTCTGGCGATGACCGTAAGTCTTTTAATAATTAAATAATGGTTCTCTCCCCGGCGACCCTCAAGGTCTTACACCCTTTTGGGTAGGCGGGTTGTCGTGGAGTAAACCAAAACCAGACAGTCTTGAAACAGGCACCAAAAATGTTATTAGGAACAGCTTAGTTGAGCCAAAAAAAAAAAAGTATTATCAACCCCTTTGCATAAAAAATTAGGTGTAAAGGTAGGTAGGCTTTCAAAGTTATTCCAAAAAATGGTGATTGTTTCAAGTACTTGTGCAAAAAAATTTTCAGGTTTATTCGAAGACAAGCTGAAAGAGGGAATCTTTGTTGGTAGAGATATCCGCAAGCTCACGAAGGATAAAGAATGTGAGAATACCATGAAAACAAATTAAAAGGAAGCTTGGGCTGATTTCAAAGTCAATCAGTTTCTGGGTAATTACAAGGATCCTGACTATAAAGAAAAGGTTTCCCTTATAACAATTGAAAATGCTGTACAAATTTAAAGGATTGCTCCGTGAGTGTGAAAATACATTTCAGTCACTCATGTGGACAATGAAGCAGCAGTCAGCGAGAAACTGGATGAAAGGTTACACCAAGATATCAAAGACATGGAGTCCAAATATCAAGGAAAGTGGAACAAGAACATGCTCGCCGGTTACTGAGGGATGTGAACATGAAATAGGCATGAAATTGAACATAAAAGAACGTCAAAAAGAAATTTCAAAGGAAAAAGAGCACTACTTAAATAAAAGCTTTTGTTTTGCTTTGGTTCTTGCCAAGTTTAAAATTTGTTTCAAACTTTCATGTACATATTCATAACAATTGCTCGTCTTTCCCACTCGCCTATTATATGTAAGTTACCTTAATAAAAACAAATTAAAATAGTATTTTGGAGACTTTTTTCTAGAAACTGCACCATAATTTGATGTAAAAAGTTTAAACTCAAGGGAACTTAGTGTTTTTCTCTCAATCAGAGGCGACTGTGCGATTTGGCTACAGTGTTTTCATCCACTTAAACCTATCTAAAATTAACCGATTGCTCGAAAATCAATTTGCCTCAACAAGAATCGATTTTACACAGATATAAATGAATAAAATCCACTGTTACCAGATAATACATGCAAAATATTTAAGAAAATTCCTCTTCAAATAGGATTTTAACAAAAAGGGCGATATCGATTTTACAAAAAATCCTGACGTGATGGGAAAAAATGGAGGCCATTTTCGAAATCAGCACACCAAACAACATAAAAATCAACGAAAACTTCTCTTATATTTTTCAGAAACTTCAATTTCGCAGGTTTGCGCTACTTATTTATGCGTGTGATTCATTCAATGATTCATTGAGCAATTAGATTTTACGGTGATATCCAGAAACAATCTATTTTGAGTAGAAGTAATGATCCGATAATATGACGAACGCTTTCCTCAAAAAATAATGTTTTTTTATACTTTGGCATTGATTAATTAAAATTTACCGTTCAACGGTTCTTAATTGAAGCACTCTTTGGCGGTCACCCCATTTTTTTGAGTATTCCGCTCAGTCGTATGATGTAGCTCAAAAGAATTTATTTCTCTTGCCGAGCAGAAACAAAAGAATACCCGATTGTCCGAATCGGGTTCTCACGATTGTGAAGAGAAATTCGAGCCATAAATCACGGCCGGCCATTTTCAGAAATGGCGGAAGAGTTCAGACTTGCGGTCCGTTACCTTTTAACGATGTAGTGGAGTATATTAAACGGTTCGGTTTTCCGTGTTATCGTTTTGTTTTTGGTGGAGGGGGGTCACACGCGAACTTGGTTTCGTCGAATCGAATTGGTTCTTTCGACGAATTTCGGACGATTTTCTTCCTGGAGATCGTTGTGTGTGGCGCGCCATCGGTGATCGGGCCTGTTTTTTTATGCTGCAAACTTCGAAATTTAAATCTATTAGAGAAGTGGTAAAACGTGAGGCTGCAAATAAGGGAGAAACGTATTGGAATGGGGTCGATCAGTCTTTTGTTGGACAGACAAAGTTGCAGTTTTTTTTAATGGAGTCTCGAGCCAATAATGGTCTTGATCCACCAAACGGATGGCATAAAATAAAATCAAGAAAATTTTTCGATAAAGTATTTTCCTTTACATTCTAGAATAAATATGTTGAATGGAACGACTACACTAAAGGTGAAGACACCACATTAAAGGTGAAGAATATTTTCTCTCAAGTTTAATTACAAGAGAATAATTACGTTGGAGTATCTAAAAAGGAATCACATAAATCTAAACCGATAAACGGAAAATTTAAAACAAAATGCTATTTCTAGAGAATTTGAAAAATAATAATAATAATAATAATGAATCATTCTTATTTGATATAAAACGGTACATGCGATTTCGAATACTTTTATGTAACTTTACGTGTTTGTAAAGATAGAATTTTTTAGTCAATTTTACACTCGTTTCTCGGTGGGTAATAACTCTGAAATTCGGAACGAATTTGCATTTTCAAAGAAAACACTATTTTAATGTTCTCAAAACGAAATTATTATTCGTTTTGTTGTTATTATTGTTGTCGCTTTGAGGGAAAAAAAATTTCTAAATTCCGCGCTATAAAATATTTTTATAAAAACAAATATCATAAATTAAAGATAAAAGAAAAGAAGATAACCAAAATGAAAGATATTTATTTTTTTAGCTTTCTGATAGAAAAGATGTTTAAAAACAAGGCTTTCATCAAATTCATTTGCAGCAAAATTGGTTGTAAAATTGTAGTTGTAAAAGTGAGAGTGCGCACGTGTTTCATTCGAAAGGAAGAAATCCATCAGAGTTAATGAGGAGAGGGGAAATGGTCCCGCATCCTCCGACATCGTCTCCTCTCATCACAACAACTCAAAAAGCAACGAACTCGGATGACAACGGTTACAGAGAGCACGTCAAAATCGAAAGCAAATAAAAGTCAAATGAAGCGCTTCTATTAGTTTAAAAGCTAATAAAAGATTTTTACATTTTGTGGATATATATTTATCAAACATTTTGATTTAACTTCCCTTTTTTTATATATTTGTAAAGATTGTAATTGTAATCGATTTCTATCCGTTTTCAGATATGCCAGACTCTGAAATTTTATGCGCATATGCGTTCTCGATGACAACACACTCTTTTAATGTTTTCAGATCAAATTATAAATTTATTTTATTTAAACTTTGATTCTATACGCGTGGCATCACGTGATAGTAAATTTGGATAACAATATATCTTAAAATTAAAAAACATTAAAAAAATTTTAAATTAAAGAATTTAAAACCGATTCCAATCTCTAGCCTGAAAGAGCATGATAATGTTTTCGGCTTAATTAGACCCTTTTTATTTTTAAAGCAAACTCTTAATTATATGGAACATTAAAAAAAAATTAAAAACACATATTTATATATCTCCGTACCGCGCGTGAAAACAAATTTATCAATAAAAGCAATTGAAATATTATTATAAAATACACTTTGAGCAACATTCATTAAAATAACATTGACATTTAATTCATTGATAAACATTAATTAAAATAAGAAAAAAAATAAAAGGGGAAAAAAAGGAAGAACTGATATAATTGAAAATCAGATTATTATTAGCTGAATTTCAAAATAGTCTAAAGTCAGATTTTGCGCAGTAGATCTGGAAAGCAGAAGTCATTAAAGAAAAATTTGTAAATTTCGGTAAAGTTTTAATTATCAATTTCGTTAAAATTTTGCAAAAACATTTCTTGTTAAGTTCATTCCAAACAAGAATTTACTTCGTGCCAGATGTGGCAGCTTTAAGTATAATGGCGATCGTCCGTAATGTAATTGTAGCCAGCATTATTTTAAAATTTTATTTATCAGTTAATTTTGTAACAAAAACGACATTTTCTTTTAGGTAGAATTAATGACATTCTTTCTTTCTGATAAATGCATTTCACACTTTTAGTAGTCGCATCCCGTGAGTGCAGGTCAGATTTTAAAATCTATTACTTCGGGCATATCGCCACATTTCAGAATCAAAAGCGTCATTCGGTATATGCACAGCACGGAAGAGCTCCTCTCTGAGACCAGTGCGCGTGCCGTGGAATTACATTCTCTAGGTCATTTATTTTCTTCCACTTACCCACTATCTATCTGAATTTTTTTTTTACCTCTTTAAAATTAGAGTAAAGGAAATGCTTTCGACTTTGAACGTGTTTCTCCGAAATATTTATTCTTTAATCAATCCAAGGTTCAAATAAAATTGTTTTGCTTAACGGGTGGAAATAAATTTATTTCGGTGGTTTCTTTCGCCTTCATAAATGAGACTGACTCACATGAACTTCTAAAACTGTCGCTTAAATAATGCTGATTAAATTTTGCCACTTATTTATTTTTGGAAAAAAACAAAAAAAGTGCAAAAAGAACCCCCCCCCCCCCCCAGGAAATAAATCCCTAGCTGTCCTCTTATTTCTAATGTGCACTCTTTTTTAGATGAATCAACTGTCCTGCGTTTTAAAAACAGTTTTGTAATTATGCGCCCGTCTATGCCACGTGGGAGACAAGAAATGAAATTGCTAAGATGCAGACGTATTTCACCAGCAAAAATAATTTAGAAATAACAGATATCTAGAGATAAAGTAAAAACAAAGAACTGGAAGCAATAATTTAGTGGTGTCATCTACCGGGGAAATGTAAAAGCTAAAACTCACCCGACAATTTCCGTACGAAGACTATTTTGAGAGCGATCAGAAGAGGCAAGGTTAAGGACCTAGAAAACGAAAGCTTCCGTGTGCGAGAGAATAATAAATGAGTATCACAAACTGTCTCAGAATAAAACTGCTCGATAAAGAGCAAATTTTGAAGCAAGAAGATAAAAGGACGTTAACCTGACTTCATGAAATAGTGGGAAACACTACTAAATATTTTAATGTCATTAAATATGTGAAAAGCAAATGTATTGTCTTCTCCATGCGTTGTTAGGGATAAAAATAATATGCTTTAATAAGATCTTTTATTTATTTCTAAAGATATTTAGATAAAAAAAAAATATAGGCCTGGAAATGAATTCAACTAATACGACAAAGATAAATGAAAATTTTTTAAGTGCAATCTTTTCGGAAATATCTTTTTTTCCCCTTCATATTAGTTAAGGGTACAAAAGATGGTCAAAATGTTAAAAAAAAAAGTAAAGAAACGGTTAAAAAATTATTTAGTTTGAAAAAATTAGGCTATATCATATTTTAATATGCTTTAATATGCCTATTGAGTTAGCTTGGGTTGTAAAAAAAAATACATTTTATTTATTTGACACCAATTATTCAAAACATTAACTAAAAGTTTAGTTAATTTTTTCTTCTTTCAGCTTAAGAATGTTGCTATAAAATTATTAAAAAATTTTGAACTTCTCACTTAACGAGACCGTATTAAAACACCTAAATAAGAAATTTTAAAATTTCTTAATCAATTAATATAATTTGAATAGAAAAAAAAAATTGATTCCAAAAAAAAAATTTAAATCTTTTTTTTTTTTTTTCTTTTACTAAAACACATTTTTAAATTTTTAAAGTATTCCGGAAAGGAAATTCCATATTGAAATTGTTAACTCTCTTAACTGCGTGATATTTAATATAACACACAGGCTGAAAAAGTTAATCTACTTTTCGATTATTAGACATCGAATTGCAAGTGGAAATAAAATTTATAAATTCAAATTTTAAATTGAAATTATGTTTTCATTTTTTTTTCATTTGATATTTTCAATCCCTCTTTTTTTTTTCTTTTTTTTTAATAATTCGTCGACAATTTGAAATAAAAAATTATAAATCATCACTTAAGCCTATATAACAGAAGAAAAATGTTATCAAAATATTTTAAATATATTTGTATATCATATCAGCAACAAAAAAAAAAAAGAAAATATTTGACAAGAAACATGGGTAATTTTATTATCTAGACACAATTTTAATGAAGTATATTTAGTAAATGGAAATTTTTCTTTGGATCCGAATGGGTTGCACCTTTAAAATTCGTAGTAGTATGAATGCTTAAAATAAATATTTGAGAAAAAACATTCTAAGTATTTCTAACGTATACTAAGTAATATTCTAAGATGTACTAAATGAAGGCTACTATTGTTAAAAATTCCAAACCGAAAAATCTAATCTAATGCCTTTGTTCACGGTTCTTTAAACTCTATTCAATTCAATAAAACTTAGCTCTTGATGATATCATAGAGATCTAAAAAAATATTGCTATTGATGTTGGTATTAGTTTTTGTACTAATATACTAAATAATTTTATTGTGCTTGTTGATTTATTTTACAAACACCTGCTGATATAAAATTTTAATTATTTAAACATTTTTATACATTTCAAATTGAAAATCTTAATACAAAATTTTACTCACAGTAAAAGTATGCTCAAAAGGGAGGTGATAGAAAAATTTAATAATAAAATTACACTAAAAAATATTTTAATTTTGCTTGTTTATTAGTTGATACAAATGTGTATCCGGAGCATTAAGTAATGTTGAAACAAAATCCTGTAGAGTGTGCAATTAATCCTGCGCTGTGTTAATATTTAGAAGAAATTTTCGTTGCTCTTGCGAACAGAGAATTGTCTGGCATTCAGAAATTAAAAATGAACATTAAGAATCCGATAATCAGCTCGAAATGCTAACTAGAATCCAAATGGTGAATAGATTAGAAGGAGGTTAAGAACCAGGGAACATTCCAATCTCTAGCGCTTTCCCTGATCTTCCTGAATCATCCATTTTGGATCAGGGATTCTTGCACCATTATTCTAAAGATATAAAATTATCATTAGAGTTTTAGTGTATTTAAAAAAGTGTCTATGGCTGTAGGCAGCTTCCAAACATATTGAATTAACAGAAAATCTGACGAAAATAAAGTAAATATTGCTCTTGTCAGGCTATTTTATTCTGTTGTATTAGACTGAAATGATATTTTTTTTTCAAAAAGGAAATATTGTTTCAGAGATTTCCTTTTAAAAGAAATCTAAAAATATATGTTAGTGGAGTCTGTTAAAAAGAAAGATATGCATATATGTATACCCATTTCCATCACATATAGCTTCAGATACATGGTGTTTATCAGTTGAGACGTTAAATCACAAAATTACAAAAAAAAATGTTTTTTAAAAGAAATACCAAATTAACTCTGGTTTAAAATTCAAACGTTAAATACCAAGCATGAGCATTCTTTCACATATTAAATTTAAAAAAAAATCTTCCTGATCGCGGATTCAACGACTGTTTACAGATTCTCAATCTTATTAAGTTTTACACAAATTTAAAAGTTGTCTGGAATATGGGATTCAATAACTGAGATTGAAGAACAAGTTTTTGTTGCAATGAGAAATAATATTTTACTTTAGGCATTTTAAAACAATTTCATGTTATTAAAATAGGTATCAACGTAATTTTTCTACAACATATAATTTTTTGTTTTCTCTTTTCCTCTCCTAAAATTTTAATACGCAGCCATTTTCTGAGCCTTAACAAAAACTCAGGATCGTTTCGTTACATAACTACTGTTACACATATTGTTAATAAAAGTGTCACATAATTACTGCTTATTTTATTGGTTTTTTCCACAAAAGAAGAAAGTTGTTCGTAATAAATGATTTTTTTTTTCTGCATATGAATTATGAAATAAATATATGATTTTACAATTCAAAAATTTCATCTGTTTTACTATGCGCAAAAAATCTCAGGAAAATACCTCATCACTAATGTAAGTGCTGGAATCTTTCTGGAGGTTTTGAGAACTAGTTAAAAATACTTAATAGAAGTGAAAAAAAAATGTCCGTCCGAGTTCTTACAATACAGCAAATCCCTTTTCTTCCTGAAATCGCATTTTTTAAAACCAAATACTGTCCGAGAACTTTATTTTTGTTTCTCTGTTCTCTTCAAATAAATATTTCAGATAATGCCATAGGGTACATGGCAAATAATAACAATTATTTGCCTTTGCTGATTTGCACTGATAAAGTGACGTGGTTTTCAATAATAGGCAAATGTGAACAAAAACTCTTCTATGTAAGCGAACATGTACTTACCTCATGATTATTCCATGATCTCGGGGTTTTTTTCAAAACTTTCTTCTCATCCTGATCCCCGACCCAGGCCAGATTTGCAATGTCTGAACCACCAATGATACTTGTGGCGATGGTACTCCCGCCGTCCGCTTCCTCCTCATACTGAATAAACCGATTGTCTTGAAGAGTCGTGTCCTCCGAGTCAGGGCTCAGGGGCGTGGGCATCCCCAGCATCTCGTCTATGTCATGACATTTGCCGATGAACTTACTGCAGGACTGCAAATCTAGTCGCATTGGTTCACAGTGTAAGGCATCCTCATTGCAAGTCATTCTCGTTCTAACATTAGATTTGTGCAGATTTATCATTCGATCAAAATCCTCAAACGTTTGAAAAGATGTGTAGCTCATGTCTTTGTCCATTAGTAGCTGATCAACATCACAGCAGCCGCTGATGACATCTTCCCTGGCCTCACTATATTGCTTCTGCGAACTCACCATTACCTGGTCAGGCTGAACGTTGAAACTAGGCGAATCGCAATTGTTATAGACCTCTGAAAATCCAGAATCCCTCTGAGAGGATTCTTCTGTGAAAGATTTGAATCTGAAGCACAAATTTTCCGCAATGATGTCCCCATGTGGAATTGCATCCGATGCTTCCTCTGCATCGGCATCGCTTGTCAGATCCGTGCTATCCACAAATTGCTCTGTAAGTCTTTGGATTTCTTGATCATTGAGCTTGAATTCAGGAACGAAAGTTCCTTCAAAGGTGACCGCACTTTCGAGGAAATGGGCATCTTCCCCAAGCGGAGAACTCCTTTGGGAACTTCTGTACGTACATGACCTGTCTAGAGAATCAGTGAGGAAACCCTCTGTCTCACAACTAGATCTGTCTGCATCTGTGTACGATGAGTCGTAGCCTGTTTCACTAGGCGAGCCGTCTTCTGATGTACAGTAACTATCTTCAATAGCTTTCCTCCATCTGGTTTCAGCTTGCCTTTGAGCAAAGAGCTCCGCCTCTGTCTGAGGCAAATCGACGTTGAGCACGGATTTTCTAAAGTCTTTGTTGGAATCAGCCTGGTCCGTATCAGGGGAAGTTGCCTTGATTTCTGGGTCCTCCTTCCTAGAATACCGCGAAGAGATATAAGTGCCCCGCCATGGCAACGGTGACAGATATTTCTTGTAATTTATTGGTACAGTGTCGTACCACGAATGGTGCCTTGACGATATGAAGCACCTCTGCGCTCGTCTCTCCTCTTGCTCTATGGACAGTTTCATGTCTTCTTCATCTACCTGGATAGAAAATAAAATTGATCATAGCTATACAAACTATTTTCATAATAAAAGCATTTTCTTGGCATTTTTTATTAAATTTTGCTGATTATAGTAATACCAATTTATATCGAAATTATTGTTATAAGCATTTTTATTTAATTTCATTACCTTCATGTTTATAAGGATAGAATTTGATAGATTTTTCGGTCACTTCTCGATATGCTAAAATTCTGAAACTCTTTGTATTTTTGATAATAGTATAATAATTTAATATTTTCAGAAGCTACTTATCAATTGATAGTTAAATTGCAGTTAATTTAATTACTTACTTCATTTTGATTCAATACGGGAGACCATAAACTACAATTTACGTAGAATTTTTATATCGACATTTCATGCTTTTACTAATTTTATCTTGAATATTAGATACATAAAGTTTTAACCAGACTTTTCAAAAAATATTTTCTACATTTTAATGCACTATATAAAGTATCATTTAAAAGACTTTTTATTTTTAACTTTGATTATAATTCTGCTTAATATTACATTTTCAACATCGACAATAATTTTTAATATAATTTTTGCCTGTAAATAAAGGAAATTACATATTTTCAAAACTACAGGAGGAAATATACAATTAAAGAAATTAACAAAATGTAGAAAAAGCAATAAAATAATAATAACAATGAATCTTAATTTTAAAGTAATAAAATTAAGATTGTAGTAGTTGCTTTATTCTATTTTCTCTTCTGGATAATAGATGGCGATACTAATGAGGTACGCATCCCATTGTGCTCTGCCATTGCAATTATAATGAGGTGCGCTCATTAATGTCTTGTCTTCTTTCGTGTTTGTATTTGTTTTGTGTGAAATGTGATTAATGAGAAGTATTCCCGAAAACATGCGTCCTCTTGCTTCCACCACAAGATTCAAAAATCAAATTTATTTGAAGCAATGGAGATTTGATCCTTCTAGCATTAAAAACAAAATATGTTATTAGTTTTGTTAACAAGTTTAGTTTAGTTATATTAACGTCCCGTTTGAAGCAACACTAGGGCTATTTTGGGACGGACCTCGTAATTTTGAACCACGGTCAGATGACGAGGACAACACCTGAGCTGGCACCCCCCTCTCCTCACCACACCACACCAGCGGGAGGACGTTTGGTAAGGACGGATTTAACGTGCAACAGACCCCCTTACACGACGGTTCTTCGGTGGAATCGGGTCTCGAACCTGAAACCCTCCAGTTCCGAAGCCGAGACCTTACCACCAGGCCACCGCGGCCAGTTTTGTTAACAAAATATGTATGTTAGTAGCGAAAGAGCAAAGCTTTATTAAATAATATTCGCACATATCAGTATAAGAAAGAAAAAAAATATATACATAAAAATGGTATATGCATAAAAAAAATGCAAAATGTTTTGCTGATTTTTTTTTCTTTCTTTATTTTTACGGAGAAGCTAATGTTTTTGAAAATTACACGCTTTTGAATCTGCTGGTGCTGCCTAACAATTCAAAATTCTCACAGCTTTTGTTATAAAAAACAGGCCTTTTCTCCCAACATTTTCTTCTCTCGCCCACTTCCACAAAATGACCAACAATTTTGGTGTGAGGGCCATACATTAAATTTCATCCATTCTGCTCTGTGCATTTCTGAGTTATATGATTTCCCAGAGAGATCGTCAGATATGATACAAAAAAATATTGCTCAAGAAGGCCCGTATGGATCAATTCCCGCATTATAACATGGGAATATATCTCCAAGCTGAATTTTTTGACGATTTCAGTACTTTCCATACTGTGTACTCGTGAGTGCAAAAATTCGAAGGAAAATTTCTTAACACCGAATCTTTTCGTAGCATTAAAAAAAAAAAAAAAAGGTTTATTTCAGGAAACTTTTTTTTAGGGTGCGACATCGGGAATTTTTCTCACCTGTATGGTGATCTCTTCGACGGCTCTCTCGTCCGACAGTTTTTGCAGTTTCATTCGCCTCATCCGGCTGATGACGCTGTCATGCTGCTGCTCGTCGGATTCCGGGAGCGTTCCACGGCTCGTCCGGTACTCGTATCCAGCCTCTTCCTCCTCAGCTTCCTCATCATCCAGATAGTGCCACTTGCGCTCAGGTAGGCAGGGTCGCCGAACCATCTTCTGTGTACTGGCCACGTAGCCCTGCTGGGCAAGCCTGGCTCTCCAACCCCCACTTGCTTCTGGGATATTTGAACGGTTATCTACAACAGAATAAAGGGGATTAGGAATTAAGTATTTTGCTGCGCACGAATAACCAATCCGTGTTTTTGATTATAACTTCCTTTTATAACAACGGGACTGCAAATACAGTACACTCTCGAGTATCCGGCCTAATGTAGCGGAGGGGAAGTCCGGTTAACACACACAAAAAAAAGCCAGATTGACCGAAGTTCTATGAAATCTTTACTTTCCTCACCAATAGCCAGAAGACAAAGTTTTTTAAACAAAAACTCACTGTTATAATGCGTATTTCCTCACTTCTTATAAGCCTATTTATCTCAAACCAAGTAAAATGTGAACGCGGCCGCGGCCCGGCGAAACATAAAAGCAGTTGCCGATAATGTGTCAAGTTAAAATAGAAGGCTCTCTACTGATAGTTTATATACGTTTAAGTACTGTACTCCCGTTTCGAAAATTTATTAGAGAAAAAGTAAGTTAAAAGATATAAACTATTTACATTTCAATATAAAATTTGTAATGCCTAACTTAAATACCGTAAACATAAATAAAACATTAACGTAAATCGTAGGCCTAATTCTTTAGAAAATTGATTCAAATCGATCTTATTTTTCACTGATAAATGATTACATAGACGTGAAAAGGTAACCCTATGAGTCAAAATGACAGCCTTTGGATTTTGGAAAAATCCTTAACAGATGACTGTTTTTGCATTACAGCCTAATGTCTTGGCTTCCTGATTTAATTACTAGAAAAGAAAACTAGGTCAGAAAATACAGGAGTCGAATACTCGAGAGTGTACTGCCTTTATAGCAACTAGCAAATAGATTATTTTCAATAATTTTAAAGTAGAAAGAAGACGAAAAATGTTTGTCTTTTGCAATTCTTCGTTTTGTACTTGATTCAGATATAAATGTGAATAATATTTTATGCCCTATTACAATATCCTTGGTCTAGAAAAACTGTTGGCGTTAGCTAGTAAATGAAACCTGCTAAATCTCACTCCACGATCGTAATCTAAACTTTCAGTTTATCCCCATTAGAACTTTTTACTCTAGCTTCAACATTACTGAAACTCTGTTTTGAGGATTTTGTCTCCCTTCGCCGAAGTACAGCCAATAATCAGAACTTTTGTCGTACATCTGATGTCAGCGTCGTTCTATATCTCAAATTCTTTGCAACGCCGATCTACCTTCTCCGTGCCCTTCACTTTTCTCTCTCGTGTTGAAATCTCTGTAGGGAAATAAAGTTGATTATTACTGAAACAATGATGACTGACAAGCGCTGGTTTAGGAAATACGCGTGCGGTGGTCACCAACTGTATGATTATCTGTTTCTCATGTTCTGCGATTAAAAACGTTAATTCTATCACCTAAGAGCATTTATTATGCATCACTTGGATTTATTATGTATCACTGAAGGACAATTCTTACAATAAGGATTATCAGAGACGACCTTACAATTTGCACTTTCAAATTATGGCAAAATGAAGGAGTCTATATAGGATCGGACGTTCAAGACTCATTCCATTAAAGATTCCCCACGTAAACAGACACGTGCATGTTAAATCCCTAGCAATCAAATATCTTCCGACTAGGAGCTTGTTATGGGTTGTGCCGTTCAAGTGATGCCCTCGTCAACCAAAATTACAAGTATCGTCACTAAAAAGTCTCCCAGTACCCTCAGATAGGATGTCACTGATATAAAATTAACCTAATTTTAGGTTAGATGGGTTTTACTGCTTTTGTTGGTCTCACTTATCTTTTATCTTAAAGCTGCTACTACACACACAAAAGCTAAAGCGACCGATATCTGAAAAATACACTTACAAGTGGACGCATATGTGGCATCACATTTCTTATAACTTTCCCCTGTTTTACTGGAGTATCGGAGTACTTTCGGGAACCTCTTGGACAGGTCTGTCCATACTGTGTTACTGGAAGGCATGAAAATCCTCGCAGATTTTTGAGAGCGACGGACCGGACTGCGGTCCACTCCTTTTTGCAAGTAGCTGTAGTCCCCATAGCAGGGGCTAAGGGAACGGTGGATGTCTTTAGTCCAGCTGTAAGAGTTGTTGTAATCCGCAAACCTAGAATTCCTATCAGAAGAATGCTGTTGCTCTTTGAATGAGGGGCGTTTGCAGGAGAAAGTCGTCTTCTTGGGCATCTGCCACGTCCTCGGGTAAGGTGAGCCATATGGGTCGCTGGTCCTACTCGGAGATCGGTCACTGTTCGTCAAATGGCTATTCGTAGGAAACTACATGGAAGGGAAAAATAGAAAAAAAGGTTAAGGGAAAAATCAAAATATTTTTGACTACAAGTTTTAGAAACTAAACAGAAGCAACTCTATTATCACAAATGATAAAACTTTGGTTCTGATTTGAAACATTTTTAGGGTTATATCATAAGCGTATCATGAAACTTGTTTACAGTAATGCATAAGGATTAGCATTGGATTTGTAAATCGTTTATATGGAATGGTCCTTTGCTTTAATTATCTTTGGAACGATTTGTTACTAGTAATTAGTTTATTTGGTGGTTGATGTCACTCCTTGCTAGCTGGTATCTTCTATATGTCATTAAACCCTTATGATTTAATTTGATTTTAAAGATGTATCTGAAAAACCCATCTAAGAAACCATTCGTAATTATTTCCATGCTGTAAGAAATAATTAGTATACGACGCTAATAACAATATCGGAGGACTTATACCAATGTTGCATCGGCTGTAAATTTACGGTTGCCAGTATTGAATTTGCAACCCTTATAAAAATAAATAGATCGAATTAACTGAAATTTATCAAGTTTTTTTCAAGAAGAATATTGGAGACAGAAGCAGACTACAGAATGATTCAGTGCCCACACTTCAAGATAAGGTCGATTTTTTTTCCAACCTACGATTTTACGAGTTTGCATCACTCTTACTGAAACTAACTATGTAAAAAGTGCAAAGACTTTTTTTTTCTGTTTGTAAGAAAAAGTTCAAGGTCAAGAGGAAACCATCTGTTCTGTGATGAACGAGCAAATGGAATCCTTTCTTCAAATAGCAACTCTTGCTCCTCTAACGGCGTTCCCACCCGCTTGTCACAGTGACGTTTATGAAAACTGTTCACTGAAGACACAAGTAAACTTTGTATCGATAGTTGTTTGAAAGACAGGGGTTCCGAAATGATTACTTCTTTAACCAAACATTGTGTGACGTTTACTTTCTCGCATGAGATTTACGCAGAAGAAAATATTGTAATCGTCGAAAGCTGCAGATGGAAGCTGTTGACATTTTAGATAGCAGTGCAAATAAATAAACAAATAAATAAAACATTTTCAGAAAATGATTTAGAAACTCTTTAACTCAAAAATGTGATTTATTAAAAGAGGAAAATTTGATATGTGTTTTTTATTTCATAATTAATACTTTAATGAATCGATAAAAGAAAGTCTGTCTTCCGTTCGTGCGTAGGTGAATACGATAATTTAAGAACGTAACGAGCCATTAGAATGCTATTGAGTGTATTGTTTTATCACTTGACTTATGGTCCCAAAGAAATTACTGTCTGTAAGTCTGTCTATTCGTAAGCGGGTGAAAGCGATACTTCAAAAACAAGATACAAGACATTACAGTCAGAGCGAAAACAAGACAGAACGTAATGGATGAGAAGTTTTATCTTGTATATTGTATCTTTTGTCTTATTTGTTGTCTTGTATCTTCAAATGCAAGACACAAGACAACAAAAAAAAATCTTAGATACAAGACATTTTGTATCCAAGATTTCTTGACATCAACTTGTAAGCTTACTGCAAAGTTTGCACTGAAATCACACAAAGGTAGGAGGAAGAGATGTGCAACGAAGTGTTTAACACAGTACGAGACTAAAGGATGATATTATATATATAAAGAAAAGGATTTTGAATGGAGAAAATACTTTCGCTAGTTTATCCCAATTTTGTTCATGATAGGTCTAATATACATATTTTTCACTTTGAATGTGAAAGTGATTAGCATTTCGTCTTAAATGTATTCACTGATGATTCGTGGTATAGTTACAAAATATATTTAACATTTTTCTCTGCTATCGATCCAAAATGTTAACATGCAATAAATACTCTTTGCACATTTTATCAGAATCAGATGAGTAAATTTTAATTAGACGAACACAGGAGCGCTAATTTAGAAATTTCTCCAAAAGAAGTTTGTTATTTTCTAATATGTATAATTACATTTACGCAAATTTTCCACTTATAACAAGATAAATAAGAAAATCATTTAAATGTAGTATCCCTATATACAGCCAAAGAATACAATAGAAACAACATTATGTTTTAGGGAGAAAAAAATAAATAAAAAAAAAACAGAAGAAAAATTTTGTTGACGAAACTCGTAATTAGTAGAAATGAGATCTTCTTGCTTATTTGAAATGAATGAATGTCCAGCAAAACATTTTTGTGACGGAGTAGTTCTCAAATAATCCTTAATTCATTTTTATTTCAGAAAATATTCTTCATCTGTCAGAAAAAATTCGTAGACATATTAAAATTCTGAACACTATACTCAAATTTTTATAAATTGGCTCCAAATTGTCCGACATTTTGTTTCTTTTGGTGAACCTAAATCGAGCAACTAATTTTTTTTAATTAGTTCTATTTTTTAAAAACTCCCGTGTTCGTTAATGAATGAGGTTAGTAGGAAAGAGTGTTTATTTTCCCATTACTACAACGAACTGATTTGAAATTATTAAAAGAAATACTATTTATTGCCGCAGAAATTATTTTAACTTTCGATTCCAATTTCCCTAAAATACTAATAGTTTTTTTTTTTACTGTTTTTCAATACAAAAAAAATTAATTATTTTTCATAAAATATCGCATATAAACTATCAATTATTTAATTTTTTTTGGGTAACTTGTAATTATTCTATCTCTAATTTAGACAGGGAAAAATATGAGATATAAACTTTTATAAGAACAGAAATGACTGAATTTTATGAGACACGAGAATTAAATAACTAAGGCTTAGAAATACATTTTAAAATGTGTAAGGATCACTAATTTTAGTAATAGAAAGAACTGTTTCAAGTAGAATGTTCAGTCTCCTGTTCAACTCCTTTTCTCTGTCATTTACATTATTTTAAAAAATCTATCTAAGAGATAGGATCCCGTGAACTAGTTTTTAATTGACTTTTGTAAATAAAAACTACTTCGACCCGCCCGAAGGAACACGGAAAAATCTGAATAACCGGATGCTGTAGCATCATGTGCAGAATCTAAGGTAGATTCCTAAGGACCATCACCAGTATCGGTATAACCCCTCCCATAGAAGAAACCTCCCTTCATCGGTAGGAGTAGCTGACTCCATACCATTTCTGCATTTACCAGGAGGGGAGAACCAACCACTACTCCGGAAGCTGCTCGTCGTCATGTCTGAGACATCTCCGAGGGAGGGGATTGAGTTTGGAAATCACAATTTATAATAAAGGGAACATTCAATTGACTGATAACTGAACAACCATCAATCCTCAGATAACTGAATAACGGATCTTAATTCTAGTGCTTTCAACACAATAGATCTAAATGTACATATTTGTCGAAAAATTCAACCATAGAGGATTTCAGGTAATTTCTTCCATTTTCACAATATTCTTTTTTTTTTATTTAAAAGAGTCAGAATTATCATTTCCAGATTTGTTCCTCGATGTCTTTTTTCTTTCATCTTGTGATGCGGTATCAGGGCCGGGATAGCCTGGTTGGTAGAGCGTTGGATTCACTTCCCGTGAGTTCGAAGCCCCCTGCCATAAGACTCTCCATGTACATGGTGGTTGGTGCACATATAAATCTGTATAACCACAAAGCTCTCCATGTCGGGAAAATACCACTAGGAGTACTGGATCAGAGGTGATCGTTCTCTGATTCAGATCTAAATTACGATCTGTGGATGAGTAAATGAAATGTATGAATGAAGCACGCCAGGTGAAAAGGGTTGTGACGCATGAGTAGCTAAGACGTACTCTTGGCCCCAGATGGAGCTGCTGAAACAAGAGACGCTAAAACTCGGCTTAAAATCGCTGACTTCTTGAGCAGTCTTGTCTATGGCAATTGCCATAAGTACAAAGCAACAACAATACAGTATCAAATCACTATGAATTACCAGCTTTCATACTTCGAAAAAAAAATATGCATATAAAGAACACGGCAGGTTTCTTAAAATACCAAATGTTTTCTTGACATAAAATAATGAAGTGTATCATTGAAAAGGGACGATATTGAGTTCCTAGATATTATAATATTATTCCCTATCCTGTAATAATTTATTCTAAATGCATGAAAAACATAATTTTTTATCACATTAAAAGCACATTCCTATTTCGGGATGTCAAGGTAATACAGAACATTAAACTGCTTCTAAAAAGAAAATCTATATAAAAGAAAATTTATATAATTTTGTGTGTAATCAAATTAAAAAACAAAAAAAAATGGTACTTATAAAAAGTTTAGTTTCATTTAGTTAGTTTTAGTTTCATATATTTTAGGCATATTTCGACTAAAGCAAACAAGAAGTGAATTTTACTGATTATTTAGAAAAGCTTTGCTATGAATGCACCAAGTTCGAATGTAGTGTGTTTTAAAGTAAAAATAATCTTGATTGCACCCATTCACACAAGTATCGAAGTTACTGGATTGTTTGGTTTCTAAAAAGGCCAGGTGCTTCATCGTCATTCGCTAAACTATATTCCCTTCGAAACAGTATCCATTTTTTTATAGTTTGTTTTATAATAAACTCTATAAATGTTTTTAACTTGATAGTGTTCAAAAGGAACTATCTGCGATTCTTTAAGTCTGTTGAGGAATGCGATCTTTCCTCGTCCTGTCGATTCGGGTTCTTCATCAGATGACTATTAATAGAATGCCTGAAAGATGTTTTGTTGCATACATGCATGTATGAATAGCTTGTGTGTGTATATGTATGAAGTAATATAGACATTCCTTTTTCTTTAAAGCATAAAGAAAATTGCAAATGCCATCTTACCGCATTTCTGTTGGGTGAAGGCGTCCCGTGGGCAGCTCCGCTTGTCAAGTACGATCCCTGCAAGAAAAGAATTTCACTCTGTTACGTTTCCTCATTAATGAGAGCGACTTGTTTTGAACAAATATTTTGACATCAACATGATAGATATCATTTGACGGTGCTTTTTGAGGCACCGCAGAAGTATTTGCCGCTCTTGGAGTTGCCCAAATATGGTAATAAGACGAGACATTTTGACAGTTTTCTTAAGAGGAAATCAGTGGGAACATTCTCGTAGCGTTGTGCAATCGCGCTGTCATGTATTCAGTGGGTCGCGAATACTCGTTTGCTAAATAAACATAATAATATCTAGCAGTAATTTTAATGAACATTTCACATTTAATTTTATTAGATTCATATCATTAATACAGCCACAGCAGTCGCCAATGACTGATAACTAGTACTATCACGTCGGCATACCCACCACTATTTTAAAACTTATGAACACGCTAATATCATACTATTAATTTCAACTGATGTTGCAGGGTGGAAAAAAGTGAGACGCATCACTGAAAAAGTGCATCGTATGACAGATGCGAGAGGAAAAAATTTAAAGCTTAGAACTGGATTTGAAACAAGGAATTTTAAAATTAGAAGTCAGGCACCTCGTCTTTAACGTGCCGACATTTTCTTCTGAGGCATTCGTACCATAAAAAAGCAATAATTAAATATTTTAATCAAAAAATAAGCACATCTGAACAAAGTCGAAAAAAGTGAAACACTAACTGAGATATATATAGAGGAAGAAGAATTTCAATCACAAATAATTTCTAGAAACAACACTAATTTATATATAGTATTGTTTCTAGCGTCTGGAGCTATTTAGTTTTCGTGGCTAGGTCAATAATTTTTCATAAAAAATATTAACTTATAAAATCCACACACTTTCTCCACACTTATTAAATCGTTTTGTAAGAACAATTTTATTAAATTTTAATTTTAAGTCTTAATTGTCCTGCAGAATTCGTTTACACAAATATTTAGAAAATATGAAACCAGTTTTTTTTATTAGTTCCCTGCCACATAATGCCATACATATGGAATAAAAACGAATCATTTAGTTAACAATAAAATTCTGAAAATATAAGAACAATATATAGACAAATTTATAAAATTGGAAAATTCTAGTTTATCAAGTAATGAATGGAAATTGATTTAAAAAATCACAACACAAACATAAACGAGTCGAATAAAAGAAAATAAAAATCGTTTGAAACATACAACTTAATTATTTTCATAATTATGATTTTCTTGGGTTTGACTGCTGAAAGAATTTTAGAGTTTCTTCATTGAGGACAATTCACATTGTTACATCTTCTCTCAATAAATGGCCTAATAGAGCCGAAATCGACCCTCGCCTGGAAGAATTAAAATTTTTCTGTTTGGGCCTCCCCGAGATTTGGAGAAGGAAAAGGTGTCGTCGAAAGGATTAAAGACTAAGTAATAATATCTGACTTAAAACAACCCCATAATGAAGAACTGAAAGCTGTACTTCGTAATATATGGATGCTCAGAGGAAGGAAAAGGCATCGTTTTTTCAAGATTTAGTCATGCATATTCTTTAAAAACACATACATTATTTTTATATAAGGATTTTCATCTTGGCACCCGACATGCATTGGTAGCAGTCATCTCATGAATCGAAACCTCAAATGGTGTGTCAAGTGTGCTGAGACAACGGCATTGCACGCTCACTGACAACACTCTCCCCTTGCAGGTGGTCTGGTGGTAAGGTCCCGACTTCGGAAGCAGAGGGTTTCAAGTTCGAGGCCCGATTTCACTGAAAAACCATCGTGTGTACGGGCCTGGTGTACGGTAAATCCGTGGAGGCCAAACGTCATCCCACTGGTGTGGTGTGTGAGTTTGGAGTAGGGGGTGCCAGTTCAGGTGTCTTCTTCATGATCGGACCGCGGTTCAAAATTACGAGGTCCGTCCCAAAACAGCCATAGTGTAGCTTTAAAAGCGGGAAATTAATATAATTTAACTAAACTAAACTATTGAGAAACAAAATCCATTAAGAAATATGTCCCGGAAACTTAGCACTAAATTGTTCTTTGATCTGATACTATAACGCAGCCTTAATTTCCCAAACCTGCGCAGCAAAAAAAATGGAGCGAATAATTGAGAAAAACGTTTTAATGTTAGTCATTTAATGCCATCCAGAACAATTGAGAGCTATGCAGAAAAAGTTATTTTTTTTCTCTTTGTACAAAAATAAATAGATGGCTTGCCTCAAAGAAAATCGGTCAGAAACAATCCGACAGATATGAGGGCGTACTAAATCTTCTTACGAAGAATTGTTTGTTCCGGAAATCCAATCCACTTCACGAGTTTCACTGGGAGAAAAAGTGTAACGACCTTATTTTTCGAGTTCTGACAGAAATTAAAAAAAGAAATGGACTACTTCCTCTCATACCCCCACCCATCACCGTGTAGCGCTGTCTGACGTAGATTTAAAAAAAAAATCGCTGAGAAAAAAAAAGAAAAAAAAAAGAAAGAGGAGATTGTTTATTTCTGGTTTGTAGGTGTCTTGCTCTGCGGAGTGACGCGCAGAAGTACAGGTGCCATCGCAGACAGTCTTCGCACCCCCGAGTTGCACTCGTTCTAATGCCGAACAAGCTGTGTAACACACCGGACTTTTTTTTTCCTCTGTCCCACGTAGGTAGCATGGTTAACTTTTTAAACAGGAACAAAGCAAACTGCATTTCACTCCAAATTAATGACTGCGACCCGAAGGATATTAATAGTTATATATGTTACATGATTTGCACTCGTAAGCAACAACAACAACAACAAATAATAATAATAATAATTGGATTCGCCGTATCCTTCATGTAGTTGCTATTATCCATTGAAAAATTCGTTCTATTTGAATACACATTTAGCCGTTGATGTATTTACTCATAAAAACAGTTCATATGGATCAACGGTCTAGTTTAGTTATATTAACGCCCCGTTTTAAAGCAACACTAGAACTATTTTGGGACGAACCTCGTCATTTTGAAACGCAGTCAGATGACGAGGACGACACTTGAGCTGGTACTCCCCTCTTCAAACTTCCACCCCTCATCAGCTGGAGGACGTTTGGCCCTGTCGGATTAAACATGCACCAGACCCGCTAACACGATGGTTTCAGAGGAACCGGGTCTCGTATCTGAAACCTTCCGGTTCCGAATCCGAGATCTTACCAGGCTACCGCGGTTCCATGGATGGATCAACGGAGTAGGAGCTTTGCACCAACGATATCTTTTCTTCCATCCGAAACTAAATAGTTAGTGATATTGTTTGCACTTAGCTTTTTTACGCATAGTTTGGATAATTTTTTACTTCTTTTTGAATCAGTTCAGTTGAGTATCTATTTTTGGTTATGGCATGATTACTATGGTAGATCACACTCCTTAAATAAATTTTAAAAAAAAAACCTGCTTAGGCTGTTATTTGTACTTGTTCACCCATTTCTTTTCCTCCTGGTGATATTGTCTAAGCGTGTATGTGAAGAATGATAGATCAGCGCTCAACTGCTCTGCGACTCCTAACGGGAGGAATCCAGTGGGGCTGTAGTTAGAATGTCACTGATTTAAGAATGCCTAAACATTTACGGCAGTAAAACCAGTTTATAACAATATTCAGTAGCAGTTCGTCAACTCAGTGCGAAAAATAAAGAATGCATCATAAATTTGAGTAGGCTTCAAAATTTCATAATAAAAAATAATAATGCTCGGAATGCTTTGGTTTGCCCGAATATGATCCGATAGACATCGTGTTTTTCCCACGTATAAAAATAAATCAAAAAGTAACAAAAGAGTGCATTCACATGTCATACTGATTAGACACATTATATGCAAATCAGTCAAAAATAAACAAATAACAGAAACATGACATTTTGCTATTATTTTATAGTAAACAATATCCAACATGACTATTACTATAAGATATTAGACATGTCACCACGCCTTTTACAACTAAGTGTAGAATGCTGGCCCTAATGCCACTAACAGTCACTTCAATGACATGTTCCACTTCCATCAAAGTGGCTGTACAGTCCCGGTACACTCGAAACTATAAGTATCCTCACAACTAAAAAACTGCCGCAGTAAAGGCTACTAATCTGAAGGGCAACTTAAACTTATAACCTTGATTTATCACTCAGTCTTCAGTGAAGATTGTCCAACAGGAACGTCGTGATTTCAAGTGCAAAATAGGGGGGGGACACCATATGCGTGAAAGTGACGGCAGATAACAAGGGCAATGCTGGAAGAACGTGGTGACATAAAAACACAAAATACAGCTCTGCATTGACTGTACAGATTTTCCAATCAGAGACAGAACAAATATAGAGTCCCTAATGAAGAATGCCGTGGAACTACACGTAACAGTCACGTAAAAGAATGCAGTGTCTTGGTCAAGTACTCACGAGGGTTTGATGCTACCCAGATGTGACTGTTGCGTATTATTGTCACCGTTCATTGAAAATAGGGTTTCATTCGTCCACAAAAATCCAGAAACCATTGTAGGGCACGTTCCATTTGTACCAGCGAATATGTGGAAAAATTTACTGTTCCATATATATCTGTCAGTAGTAATCGGGTAAATGCACAAATACAGATCCAAGATTCCATGCAGAATACGTAAAATCAACGATTCTGGAGTCACCATTATTTTCCCAACTTTATGTGCATTGCTACTCCTCAATGATACTGTATCATTTCCCCTTTCCCTCACGTGGTAATTGACATTCAGGAGAGATGTATCGTCATCTATTTTCCCATGCATAGTTAAGTGCTTACGGACAGCCAGATGTGAATCCTTTTCACTAGTAGAGTCATTGTGTCTGGTCATTTATTGTATCTAGGTGAAGAGTCACAGATGTGTGTCCAGTCGTTTCAAATAGATCCCTAATGTCTTAAGTGAGAAGAGCGTCAAAACATCTAGATGTTAATTTTTTTTTATGAAGAGACTCTTCAAATCTTCAAGAAACGATCAATCACCAGATCACTTAATGATAACCGTTATCATTCAACTCTTTCCTCATAAGGGCATCGAATAATCTCATCTAAAATTGAAATTAATTCTTTCAAAGACGATATACTTTGTTACGAAAACTACGTACAAACCTCAAATGCTCTCTGGATTCCAAATTGAATCCGTAAGACAGCCTAGTCCGGAAACGAAGAGCTTCATCTAATTAGATAATAAAAAAAGCAAAACAATTAAAGAGTTAAGACAAATTACTGACGGGGAAAGACGGCTCCCATACGGTTTGTTCACCGATTCTCTATTTTTGACCGCCTACGCACATGCACGCCCGGCAGAAGTGTGCTCGTGCAGTTGTCGTAAATGGCGAAAAGTTCTTTTGTAAATATATTTCTAAATATTTTGGTGCCTAAAAATGACGATTTTCCTCCTACTCATTTAAGTATGATGGAGAATTCAGACGGGCAAATAATACATATTCACAAACTGAATTATTTTACAAAAATTTTAAACCAGAATCAGGATATTATATAGCTTTTGTATTCGTGTAAGTAATTAGATGTCAAGGCTCTTTTTAATCTTATGGGAATTGATCCTTTGCACTCGGAGAAATAATTGGATGCATATTTATTCTCTTAAGACAAGGACATGTTCATTGCTCCGAAAAATAAATAAATAAATATATATATAATTGTTTTAAATTGGATTTCCTGGAACATTAGTCTACATCTCTTTACAACTCTGTAGGCATTTTTAAAAATTAAAATTGAAAAATAAACAAATAAAAGTTCAAAATGATGCACCGCCTTGAATAGTGAGTGACAGTCACCTTCCGAGTACAAAGGGTTATTTTTTTTCTTCGAAATTTTAACTTCAAAAAAAAAAAGCCTAAGTCTAAGACAAAAAAGAATGTCTAAGTTTATTTTTTCAATAATTTTAATTATAATTATCTGAGATTTCTTATAGTTGTATTCTTTGAACTATTGAAATCAAGAAATGCCAAAATAATGAGAATGATGCAGAAGACAGGATGTACAACGGAAAATGTCTAATATATATATATATATATATATATATATATATATATATATATATTCTGTAGTCTTCAACACCAATTATCCATTCTTCACGGATTTGGGAATATCAAGAAAACTTGTTATTTTCATTTGTTTCGGTAAAATATGTTTCTGTGAAATAAAATCCATATATTTTTCATAAAATGAGAGGGAATATTCAAAATGAACATAAACAATGTAATTTGAGAAATATGAAAATGCTCGAACCGCAAACAAAAATTTGATCTGAGTAAGTAAGTTTAGGTTAGTCATTTTAACGCCTGTTTATAACGCAACACTAGGGCTGTATTGTGATAAACCTCATAATTTGCAACCTCGGTCAGATGACGAGGACGGCATCCCTTTTTTATTTTCCGCACGGGATTCGATTGACAGATTTAACGTACACCAAACTTGATCTGAAATACATGGTGAGAAAAAGAGGCGTTTTTAAAACCAAATATTGCATTAGAGATTTATTTTCAATATTTAACTGCTTTAAAAAATATCGCATATTTAATAATTAAAGTAATAATGATTATATCTAAAATTTTAATTATATTGTAAATAATTCGAAGCTGCGGAAGTGGTCTCCCTGAAACTTTTTCGCATATTTTCCAATAAAGGTATCCTCCACATAAAATTGTGGACAAAGTGGCATTCGTGAAAGATACTTATGAAATACCGATATTTGGCGTTTTTACTGAATAAGTACTTTGGACTCTATTTTTTCCATCTGACTGAAACCAAAATTTGACTCACAACTACGGTTCTAGTTAAAAGATCACATATCGATTGATTGATTTAATCTTTGCATTTATGGGCTATTATGTTTATATGCATGCGGAAGTAAAGACCATATAGATTCGATTCAAAGGTGATAAAAATGTATATTTTATTAACTAAACCTGTATGCAAAATTTTATCTGTCTAGCTCTTTGGGGTTTTTAATTATCGAATTCACTTGTATTGGAACAGCAAGACACGTACAGACACACGTAAGGATTCTTCCAAATCTCGGCTTGAATTTTTTTGACGATTAAAACATTTTTTCTATATTTCGTATATGAAAATAAAAAAAAATACATAATGTCGATAAATACAGAATGTGGTAATTTCTTTAATATAAGTAAATTACAACTTAAAAGGAAAATTCGCATCTTACACCTTTTTAAGGGAATACCTAATGGAGTAAAATAATTTTCATGAATATTCAATAATATTTAGAAGACGCAATTCGCTAAGAAAAGCAACCTTTTTATGACTTTCAGCTTACATTTCGAATCAACCAAAATAACATCTTTCAGGTTGTAAACTTTATTTAGCATTGACAAGAAATTTAAAGGGACAGAGGTAAGTTCGCATCAAAAATAATCGACGAAACAAGTTCCAATGTGGTACTGGTCAATCAGATACCTGAAATGAAATGCTACACCCAATCAAACAATAAGAAACAAAGTTCATTATAAGCAAACACAGCCTGAAAACAGCTACGTTTTTACTTCTTTATAGAAGCAAGCGTGTTTAATTAATTCTGCAGGTTTTCCACATAAGAAATCCTTCGCAAATATCTTTTAGGGTGGGAAATCCTGTCTCTCTCTTTAGTTGAGTTTGATTATATCAACGTCCCGTTTTTAAGCAATACTAAGGCTATTTGGGGATGGATCTCGTCATTTTGAACCACGGTCAGATGATGAGAACAACATCACTCTCTGGCACTCTCTTTCCAAACTTCCGCACCACACTAGCGAGAGGATATTTGGTCCCGACAGATTGGGCGTACAACAGAACCGCTTAATCGACATTTCTTCGGTGAAATCGGGTCTCGAAAATGAAAACATCGGAAGCCAAGACCTTACGACCGCGGCCTTTCACATTCTTTTTTAGATTGCAAAATACACAAATTTCTTCAGATTCCGAAATTGGAGTAATCGCAACGAGTTTGAAGTGCACATTTTGGAAATTAAATCTGTTTGTGGAAAAAAAAGACGTTTTCTAAACCAAAATTATAGGCTTCTGTCAACTTTTGGGCGAAATCCGTGAGAGGAAAACTGTCTATTCTTAAGGGGTGAGACGAAGAAGGCGTGCGCATTTCCGGAATTTAATTTATTTTTATATGTAAACATCTCCACCATTCATCATTCCTCTCACCCCTATTTCGTCGAATTAAACCCACCCTAACGCATGCGCAAAAGCGCGGAGAGTTTTAGAATCCGTTGGCAAACAATAAACCTCAGTGCATATGATAAGAATGAAAATCTCTAGGCTGTCACTGATAAAAACATAATTTTATTACATTCAGATAATTTTTCCCAGAATAATATTTGTCAAACATTTACGACTTAATATTACAAGTAGAAAATATTATTTTCTACTTTTTATTACATTTTCTACTTTCATTCTTTTTTTAAAAAATTCTTATGTTCTCATATACAATTAGAAAGTATTTTAACTCTAGATTTTGACATTTTTTTTAGTTTTGGTTATTTTAAACTCAGTTTACTAAGTAAATTTTGAGTGCTCTCAATTATTCTGTGGAGCCTCACATGCAATGAAAACGTAGTTTATTCAATAAATGATTCTTCAACTAATTGATACGAAACAAAAATTGATACCTAATTTACTGCACACGGTATCTGTAAGTGAAATTTGTATCAAATCTAATCAGTTATTTGAATTTCTTTGACATTCACAAATTAGGCTTTCAATTTCATTTATGTAGATTTTGAAAGATTCATCGAGGAAGCGAGGTTGAATTTGGAAGAAGAAAAAAATGTATTTCAAACTTTCGCCTCACTGGCATTCATGCTTTGTATTCGCATAACACTGAAATGGCACCGATGAGATCCAGACCAGAAGGATCGACCTAGGCATGGGTGACATGGGTATGCAACGAATGTATAGTGCTTTGGTTGATGAGCCTTTAGGTTGTATAAGAACAATAAGGGAGAAGGTGTCTGTTGACTCTCTTCAAAGCCACCAAAGGCCAAATAAATATATTTTGGAAAGTACAATAAAATAAAATTAGAAGGGAATTTAGCCATTTTCCGCTATAATTTCTGAAAATATTATTGCACAACAGCAATTTTTATAAATTTTTAAAATTTAAAAAAAAAATATTTTTTAATAATAAGATTTTAGTTAAAATGTATTTGAACACGCACTAAATTTAAAAATAACTTCATAATATTTTCACAATACTTTTCCACGTTACCATTTAATTGTTTCTATCAATTGTTTTTTACAAGGAAGGTTAAGGAATGCAAATTCTGCTTATATTTTCATTTTATGTGGCAGCGACGTAGTGCAGCGTTTCTCAACCTTTTAGTATTCGCGGCCAATCATAATTTTCATCGCGCCACCCGATTACAATAAAATGTATACAACAATAATGTATATTGAGTATTTTGGATTATGTTTTAAAATTATTTTTAACTAACTACCAAAACAAGAGTATAAGTGAGCCAGCATTTGAAAGAAACCACATCTAGCATCTGAACAGATGAAACGAATGAAAGCAGGGAAAATTTCAATATTATATTTGAAATGAAAGCCAAACAGGGAGATAAAGAAAGTATAAAAATTCGTTAATTAACCTAGACGGGGTGAGCAAAATTTAGAAACTGGGAATACATTTTTTCGAATAATAAAAGGAATAAAACAGACGCACGACTAAACAAAAGAGAAAGAAATAAGTAATATTTGTAGAAGGGAATCCGTATGACAGATGCCGTCTCGAGCATGCGCAGAGCAAATGTTTTCTCATAGGAAAAAGGAAAATGTTCGATAACGCAAATTTCCAGTTAGTCTCATTCGAGTAGATCCTTCTACCGCTATCGAATCTATTGTAAATGTGTATGTTATGTTTTCGTGTTAATTGCAATTCACCATATTAAATATTCACGGCAGTTGATTTATGCTGACTCCTGGATAAATTTTTAAGCTGAAGTAAGCGAGCATTAGACGATAGTCAAGCATCAACAAGTACACAGACGAGCGTGGTTCCGAAAATAAAATCTCAAATAAATCTGAAAATATTCTCAAGAATACTTAAATTTTGTGTTTACCAGTACTGAAGTAAATGAAGAAGAAAGACCCCCGTGTATTATTTGCTCAAAAATGTTGACCACAGACAGCATTTAATAAACTTAATACTTAATACATAGACAGCACTAATAAACTTAAACGACATTTGGAAACGCTTCATAGTGAGTACGTCAACAAACCCAGAGTATTCTACGAATTAAAATTAAAATCATATAAAAAGCAAAAATCACTTTTTAAAGAAACTTTGTCTATAAATAAAAAAAGCTTTAAAAAAGCTTTAATTGCATCTTACAAAGTTTCATATAAAATAGTCAGATGTAAAAAAAAACCTCATACCATTGATGAAAAGCTTATTTTGCCAGCAGCAATTGAGATTGTAGAAACTATGTTTGAAAATAATTTTTCAAAACAATTGCAATCCATACATCTTTCAAATGATACTGTTGTTCGTCGAACTGGTGATATAGCTGAAGAAGTACAGTGCTAGCTTGTCTCGAAGTTACGTGACAAATTGTTTTCAATACAGCTTTATGAAGCAACAGATAGTAATAAAGATGATCATTTAATGGCCTATGTTCGATTTTGTGATAATATGTCAGTAGTAGAAGAATTACTTTTCTGCAAACCAATAAAACTCAAAACAACAACGCTCGCATTACTTACTAATTTAAATGATTTTATGAACAAGGCAAACATAGAATGGAAAAATTGCGTCGGAATATGCACCGATGGTCCTCTTTCAATGTCCTGAAGATTCACTTTTAAAACAAAAATCGCCTCAGGGCGTCTGGACACACTGCATGATGCACAGAGAAGCTTTGGCTTCGAAAAAAATGAGTCCTGGTCTGAATATTGTGTTAACTAAGGTTGTAACCTTATATAAAATTATATAAAAATGAGACCCATGAAATCGAGAATCTTTTCCGCACTTTGTAAAAACATGAGTTCAGTACATTCAGCGTTACTATTTTATTGCGAGGCAAGATAGTTACCATGTGGGAAATTTTTGCAAACTGTTTATGAATTAAGAGAAGATATCGCCATTTTCCTGGAAGAAGAAAACAGACCGGAGGCCGAGAATTTTCGCGATGGTTTATTTGTGATGAGATTGAGTTACTTGATCGACATATTCGAGAAATTAAATAACTTGAATCTTCAACACCAAGGAGCAAATATACATATGTTGGATACGAGTGATAAGATTAATGCTTTTTGTAGAAAATTAGAATTGTGAAGCAGAAATTTAAAGCAAAAACACCTAACAATGTTTGCAAATGTGGATGATTGTACTAAAACTAACAAGGCTGAAAAAAAGTATGTAAAAGTTTTTTTTTTTTTTTTTTTGTAATTATTGAAAATCATTTAGCCATGCTGGCAAAGAATTTTAAAAAGTATTTTCTTGCTGACGACAAACTGATAGCAAGTTACGAGTGGGATAGGGATCCATTTCATAAGACTTCCGAAAGACTCTCAATTGATGAGGGGGGGGGGATCATAGATTTCACGACAAATGGCGAAATTAAAAGACAGTTTAGTAATAAATCACTATTTGAATTTTGGGCAGGAGTAGAGGATTATTTTTCTGCACTAAAAACAAGGGCATTTCGCATTCTATTACCATTTTCAACATCCTACCTGGATTCGCATTCTATTACCATTACATGAAACTGGATTTTCTACTGTGGCTTCTATGGAGACAAATAATAGATCTCTATTACTAATACTAAGCCTTCCTTCGAAAAATTTTGCTTTGCAAGACAGGCCCAAGGAAGTCACTAATAATTATTAATTTGATTTTAATTTAATATGGTTTGATTAAGTGAATTTTGATTTAGTAAGTTGTTTTATTTTAATAAATTATTAAATATGTCGAAATGTATTTTCTATGTGTATGCGTTCTTTCCTTTCAGTCAGTTAGTCCTTTTTTTAAATAATATTTTCTCTTGGATATTCTCGCGCCCCACAGGTTAAGAATCGCTGTCGTAGTGAATATTTGCTTTCAGTTGACTTTTCATTTAACATTTCGTGGAATTTATAAACACAGATCACAGGAAACAAATCCAATATGCCGAATGATTGCAAATGCTTTTCATTTTTTTTTTTGTTAACATACTTTATTTTAGCCAACAAGCTGTTGGACGCCTTCATACAACACATGTAAACTGCTTCCTTTCAGTTGAATGTTGCGATATACTGAGGATAACTGCCATGTAGATATTAAATATTTCGGATAGTCACGATTTTCGTGCTGTTTGGGCATGACTGCTTTCATGTACACAAAGCGCAGAATAATGGAAAAGTGACTAAAGTAGTACCAATTAAACTTCTCTCTCAATTTGAAGTTTAAAATTTTTTTAAAAAATGGAACATTGAATATCAGATTGTTTATAAGATATTTAATCAAAACGAAATACAACTGAATGAAGCAATAGTCAGCAATTAAAAAAATATAATAAAAAGATGAAAATATAATAAAAAAGCAAAAAAGAAAATCATAAAGTCAGTCGGTCAGTCTAGATTAGTTATATTAACGTCTCGTTTTAAAGCAACACTAGGGATATTTTGAGACGGACCTCGTGATTTTGAACCGTGATTTGGATGACGAGAACGTTGTCTGAGCTAACACCCCCTTTCCTAAATTCTACACCACACCAGCTGGAGGGCAATTGGCCTCAACGGATTCAACGCACACCAGATCCACTTATATGACGTTTCTTCGGGGGAATCGGGACTTGAATCTGAAATCCTCTGGTTCCGCAGCCGATACCTTAGCATCGCTGCCCTATCATTCAGTCAAAGATATGCTCAATATTCAAAGGAGCTTTTTTTCTAATATCGAACATAAAAATGCCTTTTCGAATCCAGTATATAGAATTTATCTAACAAATCACGTTAAATTATCAAAAAGAATGAAAAATTTCCCTGGTGATTGCATATTACATTAGAAGATTTGTTTTTTGTTACATCAAAAAAAAATGTAAAGAAATAGTATGCACCACATAAGCAGTAATAACTGATGTCTTAGTTATATTTGTATGGAAATTGTTACGGTACCGCGCTATAAGTAAAGAAAAAATAATATGAAATAAAACATGGTCCCACAGAATTAAAAAACATTGTCATCGTAAAAAATAATAAAAATAAAGATAATATTCGACCTCGCTACTGATTGTTTAATAAGAGTCGTTCAGCAGACGCATCTCTCTCTCCGTTTTGGTGAAGCGCCAATGGAATGCTGGGAAAGTGGACGCGCAGTTGAAAGGGATGGGAGTTCTTTCAGCACGTTTCACACAAACTATAGTCGTCGACGAAAAATTGCAACATGAGATTTGAATGTTTTACCGCTACTGAAATGCGAAAAAAGAAAAAAAAGTGTGTGAGAGAGAGGAGGGGAGGGGGGTGAAAGAAAATTGTGCTTATCTGTATGAGGTCATCTAAATGCACGCAAAGAGTTAGAAAAATGAAATGTATCATAGGATTTTATAATCAGTATTCCATTTTGAACACAATTCGCCTACAAATGGAGTGTGTCTATCCACCTATTCGTGGATTTGTGAAACGCGCAAACTTAAACAATTGGGTCAACCGATGGTGCGGTATAAAGTCTCCACCTCAAAATGATACGATCTACGTTATATTTTAGATTAAGTTTGAAATATATGTTCGTTTATATCGACCCTATATATATGAAAGGAAAGAATGACTGAGTTTTGATGACGTAAAATCCTGACCATTCTGCGCTAGAAAAAACATTTGTTTTAAAGACATTGTTTTCTTTATTATCCATATAACAAGAGGACATAAAGCACGAATCGAGTCATGTTGTAGAAGGACGAACAGCTCGTCTCGTATCTCTCATTTCAATGAAAATGTTTCCCTGCTAGTATGAACATGGAGTCTCCCCCCCCTACCCTCCTCTGAATGAAAGTTCAAGTCCCGGTATCCCTAATTAGATATAACTGGGAAACACTTCCCGCGACTTTTATCAGATAACTGAATTGGGGAAAGGCCTGGAAGCAGACCAAGATACATTTAATGGCAGGTGTCAGTCAGGGGAAATGGTGCGTCAAAAGAGGGTCTGGCCCTCAGCCGAACGACCCAGATCATCCCTCCTTCCTCATTACTTCTGTTTTCATACTGAGCAGGTAAAGAGACCTGCTCCAAATACGAGCTTTCGGGTGTAGTGGCACATGCAGACGAACTTGGAACCTGAAAGCCGGCTTCTGTCTTTATGGACGGCTAAAAATCTTTGAACCTGAAATCGGCTCGGCGCGGCAAAGGGAGTGGACCAAGTTCATTCTGTTGGATTTGCTGTTTCTACTATCTATTTTAGTGATACCCTTTTTTTTTCCTTCATATTTTGAGTGAGATGCCAGGATACGACATTAAAGTTTCTAGTGGTAATGTTTTCCCCTCAGCTTTCTCGTTTACATACACAATTTCGTTCAATTATAATAAAGTCTATTTTAAAGAAACACTAGAGCTATTTTGAAACGGACCTAGTAACCTAATCGCAGTCAGATAACGAGGGCGGGATCTGAGCAGGAACTCCTTCTCCATTGCTCTTGAGGGAGGACACTTGACCCCCAACGGATTTAACGTGCACCAGACCTGTGGATCTTCGGTGGAATTGAGTCACGAGAATGAAACCCTCCTATGCTGAAGCCGATATCTTACCACCGCGCCCTCTCACGTACATAATATCACATGTTTGTATTTCATAGTAAAACGAAGAATAAAGTTTGTGTACCTCATTGTCCTCCAATTGAGTAAAAAAGTTCTATACAATTGGACAATACTGATGAAAGAACACATTCCGAATTTCATTTGTCTAAATCCTCACATTTTACAGCTATCCCGTTCTTATATTCGAAAATATATAGACCGACAAATGTTCATCTCTTTGATGGATTAGACCCCACATGTATACAGATATGCAATTTTAAAGACGAATCTATATGCTTAATTTCATCTACTTAGCTATCTATGTTTTAGCGAGTTCACATTCTCATGAATGGACAGGCTCTTCTAAAACGGATTTTGTCTTAAATTTGATTAATCAAGTTTCATGTGATATCAAGCTCATTCTGTTTTTTAGTTAGCGTGTTCGCAGACCTAATAACACATATCATTAACGCAGGCGTATTACACATAATATTAAAGAGGACTTCTTTTTCTGGGAGATCTAGAACGAGGCGATACCGGGATCAACTACAGTATGGTCTCTATGTACGAGAGAATGAAAAGGTAGCGCAGAAATGCTAGAAAGAGGAGAAATGTCCTTCTCCTCGGGATCAGAAATAAAGTGAATGGGATGACAAACATAATAGCACAGTAGCGAACTAATCGTCAATTTCAATGATGACAAAATACAGCTAAAATCTTACTTTAAACTATTCAGCAAAAAAAAAAAAAAGTCTTTTCAGAATTATATATTTGAAAAGTGGATAAATAAAAAACGTAAAGAGTTAGAAAGATGAAATTTGTTTCATAGTTCTTTACGTTTTTTTAAAAGGATCCTTTTTTTCACTCTTTTGAAGAAAATTTGTAATTGATACAACTAGCAGAAAAGAAAAAAAAAAAGATTTCCCCTTTTCCGTCCTTTTGCATGCGAGCACAATAAGCAGAGATATGAAATTTGATATGCGGTTCTTTATCTTCAAACGTATAAATTTCTGCCAAATTTTGGATAAAATTCTTTAAAATGTGAACTGTCTGTTGACCTTTTCTGTTCTTGTACATGTAACTGCAAAAATTCAAAAGTACAATTAGTTATACATAAGAAATTCAATACGTGGTTTTGAAAGGAATATTATCGAGTTGTATCAAATTTTGGGAATGATGAATCCAAGAGAATATGATCAAACTGCTTATTTTATTTTCTCACGAACTCAATCTCGACTTAAAATATGACACGCTTTATTGCGATAACATGCAAAGGATCGACAGGAGAATAAACTTGTTGATTTTCTTTTTTCCTTCCAGAAATACTAATGCTACAACAATCACAAAACGCAGCATAATGAGACAGCACGTGGCATGTATGCAATAAAGCTTCGAAACCTGACAAACATCGGAATATAAAGAAAATGTGATCTCTCATCCTGAAACCCTAATTAGAGAACATTTACTGGAAGCCAGAAAAAAAAAAAAAAAAAGATAAGAAAAAAGTAATTTGGCAGCCAAAATAAAATTTATAAGTAGTCAAAATCACAGTCCTCATAAATCATCTGTAAATAAATTGAATCCCGCAAAATGTGTCGTCTCAAAAAACAAACGCGATATTCTAGGAGGTTAGCTTAGCTGACATTGAAAGAATCCAATCGTTAATCTCCCGGGAAGACTGAGAAACAGATCCCGTCTGGCCCTCGAAGGCCACGCACACTTGTCAGTGAATCCGTCGGATACAGTCTATTCTGATGACAGAGGCTGGATAAATCGGTTGCAGAACAACCTGCCAGTTTTTCTCCTCCCTATGAAACGCATTGTTGCTCAATTGGCAGTTGTAACCAACACCTGCTAACTTGTCAAAGGGGGAAAGTGTTGCCAAGACTTACGAGCGACAAGGCCGCTGAAGCAGCCCCTTGTTTGCATGTGATGCCGATACAGATCTCATTCCGTTTTGCTCTGATCGATGAGAATATTTACTCCTGCAATGAACGGTCCCGGGAGATTCGCCAGGCTTCGTTATTCATGAATAATGTGGGAAAATATCGGGGCTGAGAAACATTTGAGGGTGATCACGAAGTAGAAACATAGTTGTGAACGTGGGACGAAATGAGATCAGATATGACAAGGCTGGGCATTACTTTTCAGGGTACTGGCTACTTCTTTGCTAAGGTGTTGCGGTCTGCCCAGTGGTGCATGCACGGACTATGTACTTACATGCATAGCAAAAAACATAATAATTGTCACAAATATAATAATATGATGAATTTTATACAAAACATTTCAAAATACATAAAAAAATAAATCATTTTCATCTAAAGTTATCTCTTGTAGTTATAGTTAGTCGAAAACTTCGGCTACTTACTGTCCACCAATATCACAGTATATAATTACTTACTAGATTCTTAAGTGATCGTCTGGGAGACAAGAACGATATGTTGCCTTATTTATATCCTTAGTTTAAAATGCAGATTCATATAGGTAGGTAAAGCTAAAGAACGATTTTTAAATGATATGCAACTTTTTTAAAATTAGGATACGTGCATCAGATTCCAAAAGTGACTCTTAGGTTCTGAACAACGTGCTTTTAAAATCATGTCTATAAATATGTTACAATGTTCTATAAATATGTTTCTTTTAGTGTACGCGTCTTAGGTCTTAGTAAAGGCGGTCACCCCAAAATGCGCGATAGACTTAGCGATAGACTTAGCCATCGCGATCGCGATAGACTTAGTGCCCAACCCTGAAATATAAAAAAATGCAAATATGAGAGAAAAAAAATTGTCAACACAACATTGTGGAAGTGAATGGAATGATGGTCCTGAAACGTGAATTGCACGAACAGAATAAGTGCTTCCATCTAAGTGCGGGTGAATAAGTGCGATATAAAAATATGTATAGTTCGACTAACTGGAGAAATAATTTTTATGTGTTACTTGATGCGATAAATAAAAATTAAAAATCAATGCTTCTTTTCATCCCTAAAGAGCTACGAATTGGTGAAAATTAAAATGAGGGAGACAATAATAAAACTGAGGAGCATCTTCTGTTCACACAGACTTTGAAATCAAAAAAGACAAAAATCAGTTATTTCATTCATTCCAAAATTTTTAAATTATACTCCTCCATGTTAAAATTATTCGAAAACCTGAGCTATTGAATATAAAGTACATATTTATACATATCAGAGAAAGGAATATTATTCGCAATGAGTTTATCATGACAGGTTTAAGGATTTTAAATCTTCATGAGTGAATTCCCTTTGAATAAAAGTCTGGTCGAACCACTGCCAAGATCACCCTGAAGTCCCGACGTCTAGTCACAATCATCATCACAATAAAGTTTGCAATCTTCTCAAAATCCACACTCATAGCCAATTACTCTAAACATTTGGACCACCAATGCTCATCAAAAGATTAATCACCGTTAAGGTGGATCGGGCCTGACAGCATCTGCGAAAACAATCAAGATACTTTTCCTACCTGGGAGGATATGTTGAAAGAAACAAGCTCCAATTCTTTATTACAGCATTCCTTATTAACAATTCTTTACAAGTCCAAAAAATAATCATATTTTTTTTTTGTATAAAAACAACTTTAATGCGTTCATATAAAAATAACATTTATCAAATTTATTCCTCTCAACGTTGATAAAAATTAAATGAAATTATTTTAAAACTCACTTTTTAGTTCTTAATCCTCACTGTAATGTTTACAGATCATCCATTAGATGAATTACAGCAATTCAACGTATACGCAAAACAAAACGGTCATTTAAATCAGAAAATAAGTAATCAACTTCATTTACATTCCTTGTTTATAGTAACAGGTTTTAAAACTAAACTCCAAAGCTGGAATTATAATTTTTTAGCAAAGAATGAATTGCAAAGACACAAAAAGTAACAAAAATTTAATTTCAAACACTCCAGCATTATTAAAATATCTTTGCCTCTGAATGGTATTACACTCTTTCCTCTTATCAGATGATGCGTAGAAACTTCAGTTATAAGAGGGAAGACTAAGAACCTAATCCTTTAAATTTGTCTTGACATTCTGCTCAACAGTTGCGAACTGGTCAAGTTGCCCGATGGCAAGTGGGTCTTTAGGATGTGTGTATTTGAGCAAGAGCCTGCTTAAGCAAGCTCTTGACTTTTTCTGATTCAATAGAGAAGGAAAGAAAGCACCGATTTGGTTTAGTTTACAAACATGCAACTTTCACGCAAAGACCGGGTCTGCCACGAGGACTCAGATTTTTATTGCTTTCAAAAGACCAGCGAGCCAGTGTTATCCATCCTTTGGTGAATGTTAAGCCTCGTTCCAACGACCTGTGAGTCTGCAGACATGCACACTCCCCCCTTCCTGCCCCTCTCTTGTGGTTTTCCGGGGTTCTTTGATGTCCAGCTTACCGACAAATTGTCGGTAAACTGGACAGTCATTCTTAACTACGTTTAAGGTGGATTTGGTGGAACGCCATTTACTATGCTTGTTTGTTTTTTGTCAGAATTACCACTTTCCTGTATCGTAAATTTTAATAAAATATTGGTTGGCAAAATTAAAATCGAAATTTTAAAAAAGCTTTGCTTTAAAAGAATTCGAAATCCATTTGTGAGTTAAAAACAGCTAATTCGTAATGGTATTACTAATGAACAAACTTTCTTAAAATTTTTGAAATACTGGGGCAGTTTCTAAATTTTATGTTTCTTTTTCTCTTCTGATTCAGTTATTTGTATTTTTCTGTGCAATTTTATAAATTTGTTTGTGATTTATAGTATTTATTACAATGCAATATTGTTCAGTTGATTTTTTTTCTTTGTGGAGATAACTGCATGCAATACGCTTCTGTACACTTGAACTCCTAAACTTCGGATTAAGGAAAATTTCTTTAAAAATGTAAAAGAAACCAGTGGACCATTTTTATTTTATTTTCATTTAGTTTATGAAATAATGTATAGCTTATACCCACAAAGACTTATTTAAAATTCCATTATAAAAACTTTACTTGGAATATCTCTTTTCTGTATTATATATATAGTAAATATATACTGTAAATAGTAGTATACATAAAGATTCAAAGAAGATTAGATTACCAATTCATATTTGTGACGATAGTCAGGATAAAATCATTTTCTTGTCACAGAAGATTCCCTTATTTGTAAGAAAAAACTTCAAGTACATTTAGCACAACAGTTATTACATTACATCAGCTGTTGTTGGATATGCGACAGTAAATAAAAATATATTTAATAACAGCACCTGATGTAATGCCAATGTCTCATGTAAATGAACGCATTTTTAAAGACATATATAATATTTTCATGCAGAAAATATTATTTTGCTAAATAATATTACATTTAAATAAAATAATAGTTATATAATTATTTTAAATAAAATGATAATTATATAATTCAAGGCCTCATTGTTTTTAATATTATTAAAATAATATTATTCGAACCAAACAGCTTAATAATCTTATAGAAAAATTACAGAGATAACACTAAACATTTTTAAAAGCCATGGAAGCTAATTTTTTTTATAAATAATTAAAAAATTTTAGTGGATGCTACAAAATTTAATCAAACAATATGCGTTGCATTCCGAGGGCAAATAAATAAATAAAATGAGTTAAAACATTTGTAATATTTTCTTTCATTAAGAATGATGCCCTTAAAGATGAGTTAATCTTTTCTAGGTATTAACAGATTATTTCTTATTAATTAATAATTTTTAATGAAAAAAAATTACACCATTCTTCTTTAAAAGTTTAATTGAAACTTTTCTTATGCTATATGCATTTCTGAACAAACTCAATCACGAGTGAACTATTAACTCTTATGCATACAGACAAACCTTCCATACACAGACACAGTGTTCGCATGTCAAGACACAAACTGCGGACAAATGTGCCCAGAATGAGAATCTCCGTCCAGAGTCATAATTTATTATTATTTAACTTGACTTGCGGTATGTTTGTCAAACTGAAGGGCCGCGGTGGTAAGGTCTCGGCTTCGGAACCGGAGGGTTTCATGTTCGAGTCCCGACTCCACCGAATAACCGTCGTGTTAGTAGTTCTGGTGCACATTAAATCCATTGGGACCAAACCCCCTCCCTGTGGCGGGCTGTGAGGTGGATGTTTAGAAGAGGGTACCTGCTCAGGTGTCGTCCTCGTCTTCTGACCGTGGTTCAAAATCACGAGATCCGTCCCAAAATAGTCCTAATGTGCTTTAAAACAAAACTTTAATATAACTAAAAGTCAGACTTATAAGCAACTTAATAATTTAGCACTTTCATTCATTCGTTTCTTGATGTAATAGAGTTCCACAATTCTGCATACTACGTAACCCGATGATATTAAATTATTTTAATATTTCCTGAATTCAATTATCAGTCAAGGGATCAATATTATTTTCATTTCATATCAGTGATTCCACTTGATTGTGAATCGAGAAAATATTCATTACAAGATTCAATAATATTTATAATAAGGAATCATGAAATATATTAAAAAACGAAAAGTATGAAACTAATTAAAATAAAAAAAATTCTATTCTTTAATGCACTTGTAAAATTTTATTTTTATAAAGAATTATATCAAATTTATTTCATTTGAATTATTTCGCTTCTGTGGAGGTAAGATTTTGTAATAGATTATGCGCTCATTTCCTCAGACACTAAAGTTTTGAAATTTGGTACGCTTGTGAGTTCTGAATGACAATACACCATATCAATATTTTCGGAAGAACTTATTAATGAATAGATGAGGGATATTAAATTTTGATTCCATTGAGTTATGTCATCTGATATTAAATACGAGAAAAATTGATTTTAAGAAACCTCATTTTTAGCTTCAATGTCGCTGTTATGTCGATATTGGGTTACATGCATACTTTATGTTTAAAATACTTATAATTCAGCTTTTTATTCAAACAGGCTTTTACCGTGATCACAATTATTAATTCTGGTTGCTAATCAAAGTAATTGCATTATGATCGTGAATGAAAAGGTGAATTTTTTAAACCTAAAGTTATAATTATTTTTAAGCGTAAAGTATACATGCAACCCAATGTCACCATAACAGCGCCAGTAAAGTGCTTAGGGTTGAACTTTGTAAAAAAAAAAAAAAAAAAAAAAATGTGTTTTAGAGATCTAATAACAGAAACTTAAAAAAAAACAAAAAAAAAAAAACACTAATACACTAATAAAAGTACGATTTTAAAAACTGTCCGGAAACGAAACTCCTCTCTCAAAAGGAACACTCTTCATAACAATTTCAATAACTGCTCACAGATGACATCTTTTGTCATTGTGCTTTGAGGTACGGAGACATTTCCAAAAATATCGCCAAACTTTTATTGTTACTTTCCAAAGTTCAAATATAGAACCGAAATCATCTGTCTCCAGAACAGAATCTAACTCTTCCCTAGAAAAACCGAAGCCACCAAGGTTACTTGTTTTCGACCGTGACTTGCACTGGCGACCGCCCATCAACTCTGTTATTGACAAGGTTCTAATTTTAACTGGTCTTGGCACCGCTGGACTTCTCGGGGGCCATTTTTGCCGGGAAGTGGGTAGCGCGGAATATCGTTTACTTGCGCGAATCTTCGCGACACAGTCAGCAGATCTTTTGCCAAAAAACTGGCTGCCTTTAATTCTGACGCTCGGCATTGAATCACGGGATGTAATTTTGGTTGAGTAGGTTTCAATTAGTAACGGAATGAGGTTCGACCACCCACGCGAAGCACGGGGGGTAGAAAGTAGGCGAAACGTCGAATGCAAAAAAAGACAGAATCATATCCATTCTATGTTCCTCTCATTCTGCCTTTACAGTTTTAGAAATTCTTACACGCTAATGCAAAGAAAGAGATAGTAAGATGTAATCATTTGTCCTTAAGAGTAAATTTCTATCAAGTTTTATGAATAATCTGTTCCGATGTAGATAAACAAAAGAGGTTTAAGCATGAAGTAAAGTTAAATTAGGAAGTAGCTGTGTGGTACGAGTTTGATATTTTAAACAGATTTGTATCAAATTTCAAACCGAATCCATTTATGGGAAGTTTTTCTGTGTTTTTTCCATGTATTCCTTTTGTTCAACACAGTCTAGTAGTATTGTAGATCTCTGACTATTTTGAATCGGATGCGTTCAAAGGATTGACTATCTGTTGATCTGTCAACAAATCTCCTGCCAAAAGCCCTAGATGTTTTAATTCTGTCGCTCGGCATTCACTCAAGAGATCCCGCCCTCGTGTATCACCCACGCATACTTCGAGAGGGTGCAATGTCGAATGTGAAATAAGTTGACTCAAACGGTGGATTTGTAATCCTTCCACATTCCTCACGTATCCGCAATTGCAGGCTTGCGGGGTCTTGCAAAAAGCAGCCGATTGACTTTTGGCTCCCGATATACGGAAGTTTCACCTCATGTTATTTTACTGTGATAAAAATAAAATAACTTTTTAATAAAAGATAGAAGTCGCTTTCACTGACGTTTTACATTATCTTATTTTCCAATGGTCACTAGCGATCGCACCAGGAATATTAATTGTCTTCAGTATCAATAAATGGATAATTTTTTATTCATTAGGCCTTCAACAAAGTTCTTGCTATCTTAAGAATCTCACATCCATTTCTGTTTATTGTCCGGATTGATTCCTTAAAGAAATAATTAAAAACTTAATTTTGCAAATCATCAAATTCCTTATCAAAGTGAGAGCCGATTCCAACTTCGAAACGGACGCATTTACTTGTTTCGTCCATATGAACACATCTAATAACATGCTTAAATAATTAGAAGCATGATGATAGAAAAAATGAAAGAATAGCAAGTATAATCTTAAATAATTATATAATTGATATTACTTAATAGCTTAGAAGGTGTAGTAGACACAGAAAAAATATTAATTAATAATCAAATTTATGACTCAATTATCTTTTGTTATTCTTAAAAATTAAATGAAATTCATTACTTTATTATTCATTAAATTTTTTAACTATTAAAACTTTTAAAAAAATATATCCCTTTTTTAATCTTCAGAATGTATTATTATTAAACATTAAGCCGATTTCCAAAGCCCTGTACTCGTCTTCAGAACGATTTTGCTCTTTCTTGTGGTTTTCTGGGTTTCTTTGATGTCTGTTCGTTTTATCGACAATTTGCGGGAAGCTCCGGACAGACGTCCACAGGCCAGGGTAATCCAACAATGGATTAGTCGGCAGATTTACGACCATACTCATAAAGGCCACAGACCGTCGGAACGCGGATTTAGGTCTAACGATCTTCCTTGAAGAAATCCAGTGGGAAAACTCCTCTTCTGTTCGCTTTTGTTATTATTTTAAAAACTGCGACAATGACATTTTGTGTTTTCCGCAATCAATGGTACAGCGACCACAAGTCAAAGAAATAATAAACATTATAAGGCTAGGGAATAATAAGCATAATAAGGCAAGAGAATATGCTACGGGCACCAACTCTTTGGAGAGATAATACATTGGTGCGTGTATGTCACTCTCTCTTTTTCTTTTCAATCTCTTAATGGCCGTGCCCATGAAGTTCACGGGCATTAAATTATCACTTTTCAAATTTATAAACCGAATAAAAAATGACACGCAATTGACAAAACCCCCAATATTCTGCGGATTAAGCAAAACAGCAAAGTCCGAAGATGGAAGGAAGGCATCATCTAATTAGAGTATGGAGAGAAAAAGTTAAAGAGATTTGCATTCGCTAAGCTTCTGATGATGAGGAGGAGCAAAATAGTTACGTTATACCCCGGATGCGCATTTCACAAGGTCACATTCATTTTGCAATCAAGGCTGGTATTCTTAATTTCACCCAATCACACTATAGTTAAGGTTTTCAGAATGTCTGAGTCTTTACTTTCTAAAGATGAAATGTAAACAATTATTGCTGTTGGTATTTGTTTCGTTTTTTTTTTCGGGTATTTTTTGTGAATACAGTCCTAAATATTTATCCTAATACAGTTACAATTTCATCGTCATTGATATCTGGGCCATCAAGTTTCCTTATATCGCTGATTCCAGTAGCCCAGTATTAATGTTGGTTTAAATCGAAACTACTTTCTAATATATAATCTTTTTCATCTTATCTGAATAATTAAATTTGTTAAATTATTATAAACTATTTTTATAATTTTGAATTTTTTATGAGATTTAACTTTGCTTGGTACTTGATCACAGGGAAGACATGCTATTCCTAGGCCAGGACGCCGACTCACTAAACTGTCTAACAAATATATGTAAATCATGACCAGATATTGATTTAAGATTGATTAAGACCTAACATCAATATTAACAAATCGATACGAAAAGGTTCTATTTTCTACGGCAAATCAAAGAAGATAAAAGAGGCAAAATAAGAGTGCTAAAGACTTGAGGCTCACACACCAAAGTTTATGAGATGTGCCAAAGAGTTTCCAGGTTCACCTGAACGGAAGTGTCAGAAATATTATAAATATGCCCTCTCAACAAATCTTACTGAGTTATCTGATTATCTTTATTGCAACCTACTTAAAAGGCAAATTCTGGAATGGCTGCTTCCCATTTTAATTTTCCCTTTCAAAAAGCAAACTTTTATCAAATGATAGCATCACTTATAATTTTATTTCAAAGATTCTAAATATTTTTCTATGTCCATACGAAGAATCGAAGGCAGCAAAGCTACTTCGTCAAAAATTGGCAAGATGGACAGAATTTTTGAATTAATAACCCAACGCAACTTCTTGGGTTATGCTTAGCTTTTGTTATTTCTAGTGAGCGAAAACTAGGGGTCAGCAAAAATCGGCAAATAAAGGAAACATGCTCTCTTACTTTGTTTGGGATTGCCGAATAGTTTTGGCTAGACGTTGTGTCAAATACTGAATCTTGCAAAGCATTCTTACCTTTTTTCCGGAACGTGTTCTTTTCCGGTAACGGAAATAAACTTTGCACCTCACACATTATTTCTGCTAAATTATGTTTTCTTTTGGTGAAAAGACTACTGACGGATAATTAAACGAATTAGGAGCGGAAGTGATGAATAATATTAATTCCGAACACCAGATGTGAAATGCAATTGTTCTTTTGAATTTCTACTATGCGAAGCAAACAAAATATTGTAATTGTCAATAAATTTAAATGCTAGATTTTAGTGAATCTACGTTTTAGGCCAACACTAGACTGAGAATGCCATTTTTTTTAATTACGTTTGCTTACCTGTCCGAGGAATGATAAATCAAAATCGCAATATTTTAAACAAATGAAATCCATCATGTGATTTTCTTTCGATTTCCGAATTCCGAAGCTTAAATCAAAAATAATTCCGAAAATAGGAGTCTAGAATAGTCCTACAAATATCATTCGAAGAATAATTCGTTATTTAAAAAACGTTGGCATTGGAATTTTTGTGCTATTATTTGTTAAAAAAGTATTTAAAAATTGATTTTGTAGATGAACTTCAGACATATTAGTATTTTCTTCAAGAAATTTAAGATCAGATAATCTCTTTACTAATAATAAAAGTAAATGTGCGGGCGTTCTACAGTGGCAATTGCTGGACTTATTGCTACCAAATTTGGCACAAATATTATATAAAAAGTGCACCTAGAAGAGATTTAATTTTTTATAATTATTTAGAAACCAAGCAAAATATAGAAGATTTTTTTTTTTTTTTTTTTTTTTTAGATTTCAAAGAAATATTATCACACTAAAATAATTTATGCAGCACTCAAAAATTAAAAAAAAAATAAACGTAACAATTTTTTCAAAAAATATCAATTTAATTGCACGCAATGTTTTCCCTCAATTTTGATATTTTTTAAAAAATGTTTTATACAGTTTTTGCAACAATATGTTTGGTTTACGCTTCAATGAAATTTAAAAAGGTTTCAATAAAATGTAATCTATTTTCATTATTTCTATAAATGTCTAGTTTCGTTCCTTATTCTGATGTTGAAAACTTTTATTGAATTTTGTTTACTTTATTCTGTTCTATTTTATTTTATTTTCATTTTCTTTGACAATTCCATAATGAATTTTTATTTTCTTACTTTATTTCTTCAATTTTTTATATGAAATATATTAACAAAGCTATTTTAAGTATTAATTTATACAACGTATAAATTATATTTGTTATTCTTTGATTTTTCTTACCAGCTTTTCTGCCAGGAAAAGTCTGCGTACAAATATGTAGCATACATTCAAGAATAAAACAAGCACATTATAATAATAATATTATTTTCATTTTTTCTTTATATTCCTTATATAATGAATTCTATTTTAATAGCAATTTCGAAAAAAAATGACATTCATTGCCTTTTAAAATAAATTAATCAAACTTAAAAAATAACACGAGTAGGTATCAGTGAAACTTTTCATACAAATTTGATAAAATGATACTAGCAAATTAAATTTCAATTTCTTTACAAATACTCGTTTAAAGCAGGTAAGTAAATTTAAAATATTACATTTCAGGAGTTTTATAAGATATATTAAGTTAAAATTAAAATGAATTTAAATAAAAAGAACTCAGAAATGAAGGCAAAATTCTTCGTAGAAATAGGTAAGATTATTGGAAGAACACATTCATTTATTTGAAGGTTTATAAATAATTACAACTCATCGAAAACTATTATTTCAAAGCCACGCCCATCTAAGCTGACTGATTGTGAACCGAGTTACGTCATTAAGACCGTACTTCTAAATTCTAAAATATTACAATTACAGATTGCAAATGGGATTGGAGAAAGACTTCATCAAATTTTTCATCAAAAACACCATATTAAAAATTTCGAAAAAGGTCGATAATCAGAAAGCTTTTATATATGGCGAATGAATATATTGATAAGCCTCTAGGCTTTAGGGGAAAAGTTTTTTTTCTCTCACGAGAGCAAGTTCCATATATCTGGCATCAGAGGGCAAAAGCTGGGGTGCCCTTTGGGAGACTGTGCCAAAAGTTAAGTAGGGTGATGGAGGGATAATGACTTTGGAGGGGGGAGCAGGCAGTGGCGTAAGTCCTATGACTTTTATAGATTCAACGTTAAATTATACAGGGCATCTAAGCATTTAAAAAGACAATTTGAAACAGAGCGCACAGTATTTGAGTTTTGAAGATGACTTTTGATCTATGCAGGACAATTATCCTCTCTCTCGATGTGTAGCCCTTGCTGCTATACAATATGAATTCTCGCCACAATCAACGGACGTAAGCCTTATTGAACGTTTATGGGACTTACTGGAACGCAAAGATTCGACAGTAACATAAACTCTAAAGAGGTGTTAAAAACAGTGATTATCACAAAATGTAATGACATTTCTTTTGAAGAAATATCTAAATTCCTGTGCCTAAACTATTTACAAAAATCTTTATACATAAAGGTATTCCAATGAGCTATTAATGTTTAATTGGCAGTCCGTATTTATCAATTCTTCCAAGGACTTTTCATGTGTACACAAATTTTTTTCTGTTAGTTATTTTTCTAATTTTTAAGTTAAATTCATTTTTATAAAAAGCTGTACGTATTATATTTCAGAAATTATACTAAAATAAAATGAATTGTGAAAGGAATGTAAAAGTAAAAAAGAGATTAATATTACCATTATAATGTGCTTTTCTTCTTTTAGTCTTGAATATTTACTGTGTGTTTGCACACAGATTTTTACCGGAGAGTGTATTTTAATCCAGCTAACATTCTGTTTCACTCGCCATTATAATACATGTAAACTGCGCCGCATCATTTTTATGTTGGAATCAAATGCGCATTTTACATTAAAAAAAAAGAAGAAGAAAATGAGTTAAAAACATCGTGCGGCACAACATTCAGTTAAATATTAAATAACGGGGAAAATTGTGTTTGTTATACAAATCCAAAGTTTTGTGACTTAAATGCATAAGCAAGGCTCGTTAACGTAATAATCAAAACAAAAAGAGGCTATATATCTCGTTTTAAATGCTTATAACATTTTGATGTCCAAAGATGTTTTTTGAGGCATCCATGAATATCAAATGACTTGTTAAAAATTTAAAAGAAATTAAACGTAATCAGTTAAAATTAACCAGCTGGTCTTCAGAGACGATTAATCACAAATAGCAATTATTCTGACAATTTATTTTTATTATATTTTATTTCATGGTCGGTCGCCATATTGCTTGTTTGATCTCATAAGTTGGGTTCTATTCCTCTGTGTCTCGAGGGGATGGCGAAATCAGGTGTTAAGGAAGATGTCCGGCGCAAAAATAAATTTGAAAACGGTATGAACCTCTTATTTCAAACAAAAAATACTTTTTTCCCTCCTCGTCTCCCATTCCGAGTTGCGTCAATTCCAAAAGTCCACTTCGCAGAGTGTAAACAAATAGCAGCGAGTTTTCTTTCGACTTTCTGACGCACGTAAAAAGGAAGATCATTCATTTTCTTACAGCTTTAAATTATACGCGCCGCTTCATGGAATCTTTCTTCCGCTTAGTGGGCTGTTTCATCCGGCGCTGATAGCTCTTCCCTTTGACTCCTGCTCAAAAATAAGCTTTGGAAAATTTTGACCACAAATTTTTTATTTATTTGAGTTTCCATTTTAATATATAATAATTTTATTATTAGGGAAAAGCTGCTGTATTTGGATTATCTAAAAAGCTTTATTTAATATATTCGTCAAAATAAGCAGCGGGACATTGCTCGTTATTCCCAAATGAATCATCTTACAGTTAAAACTGCAAATGTCTGTCGCTATAACAATACTTTCCCTGTATCCAACTAGGTTGAAAAGATGATTTCTCCCGAAAATTTTGAATTTTTTTTTAATGATCTGAAAATAAAGTCCAAACTTTGTAGATTCTAAAACAGACTTTGTTTTTAAAATATGTGAGATAGAACTGTAGATGCAGTAGTTTGAAATGATACGCAACAAATGAAAATAAAATCGAAAACAATGGTATTTTTAACCGAAAATGAACGATTTGTCTTACTTTTGATAGTAAAATTCTCCAAAATAATATTTGATATGTTTATATTATATCTCTACCTATTCAATTGTAGTATTTTGGTACTTCAGTTAAAAAAAGAGTGAAAACTACATTTGTTTCCAGCGCATTTGAATAAACTTATTTCCAAGTGCAATATCTGAAAGCATTTTCTGATGAATGATTATTTCACTGTGATTGATTCACGGAAAACATAATGTCTCAAAATCAATTGGTATGCAAAATTTGATATACATGCATCCAAAACCTTTGAGGGTTTGATAGACTGCCAAATTTTATGATAGCTTCATTTAGGCATGTTTTACAGACACACAGACAAAAGTTCAAAATATAGACACATTTCGACAAAAACACATTAACGGCAACTTCAAATGCTCATAACATTTTTATTTATTAAAATAATTTTTATCTTGCGGTCTGTTACATTTTATGCAGTTTGAGCTATTTATAGGTTAAATAAAAACTAAATATTTCCATTATTTTTTTAATTTACTCTGTTTTTTCTAACGTTGAAAATTTTACTAAATTTTCATTAAACAAGCAGTTTTTCTTTTTTTCAAAAACTAAAGGCAATGACTGTGTTTTTTTTTCATATAATAGTGACCTTTGAAGTCTGTTTTAACTATTTTGTACAATAAAATTTTTTTTGTATCATTTAAAAAAAAAAAATTAGTCTCCTAACCTAGTCGGATATCTTGTGCTGGAAATACTTTTTCCAAGCAAGGTTGCCCACATATTTCGATTTATAAATTCAAATTTTAAAAACTTGATTAGTAACTCGACTTTATTACATATATATTACCATTTCGAATATATATTCCAGTTTTCCAGGTAAAATAGGTAGAATACATAACATTTTGTAATTATGAGTAAACAGTTGATAAATTATAAGTAAATGAAATTTGAAAATCTCAATTAAAAGAGAATTCCCATTTTTTTTCAATATATTTCAAGATATAATGAATCTAGACAATAATTCTTATTTCACATGCAAATATCCAAGACAAAAGTTGGATATTTTTATAAATATGAAATTATATTTTTATTGATTTTTAAATTCACAATTTTAAATTTCATAAAAACTTTTTGAATAGAAACTAACAAAAGAAAACGTGAAGCTAATTGAAAGAGAAAGACCTAAAACTTTACTATTCCAGGTTTTATCCGTGTCCGACAAATAGTTTTAAATATATGGAGCAATAACCAAAAGGTTTTAGAATAGCATGATTTTCACTTTTTTCAGAGAAGCATCTCAACTTTGCAAAATAAATAAATAAATTCTGTGGAAAGAATAAAAAAAAAACACTAAATTAGAATGGGAAACAATGCACGTTTCTCATGCTGGTTTAAATATATTAATGCTTTTTAAATTAAATATGAAGGTGAAAAATCGCTTGCAATCGTAGAGAGGATTTGTTATTTATTTTTAATTAATGATAAAAGATACAACTCTCTTTTCTTTTTTTTATATATATACATTAAAATTCATAACCAAACTTATTCTCTTCTTAAATTGTGTCTAAATGTTTTTGATTCTCAAATTCATATCAATGTGCAATACATAAGTATTGGCATCGTTTTTTCTTTCTTTATTTCTTCACATGTAATTCAAAATTATGTAGTCTTTATTTTGGCTCATTTTGAACCTATATTTGATGTCTTATTGTGCTTCTTGCTTTGGCTGTTCCAGTGTGCGAAGCCCCTTAGGGATTATAAATGCTTTCTGGACTTTTCCTCTGGTTGGAGATGCATTTTCCGATGATTTAAACAGGCAAATGTAATGAATTATCCAAATCAGTCTAATCTAAGCATTTCTTAGTCAGAAGAGAAAATAAGAAGGGGGAGGGACAACCCAGAATGAACAAATTACTACAATAAATTGTATCCAAACTGATTTCTTACCCGAGAATACAAAAGCATATGTTTTCCTTTTTTTTAAAATAAAGTAGAAGCTATTTCCATTTTTTTAAAATAATTGATGATGTATTTTTATCCTGCGAATGGCATTTCAGACCGGATTTATTCTCCCTTCGCTTGCATCGCACAATCCTCTCTCTCCTAATTTTTGTTTCCTTGAGACAGAATGTTCTCTACGCACAATGTTCCCGAATATTCGAATAGAATTACTTAAATAGGATATAAATAAATAGTAATTCGACTAACAGAAAAAAATGTAATAACAAATACAAAATTTAAAAAAAATACTAAAGAAAACAATAAAAATAACTCCAGCTGATTCGTGAAGTGAATATATAATGAATCAGCATCAATATTAAATAACAAAAATTACAAGCGCCATCTTATTATCTTTACTACAATCCAGCATAAAAATATAAATAAGATGTAATGTTTACTATTCCATGGTTAAATTATGGTTCTATGATTTATTACTTTTGTCGAGTGTCAGTTTCCAAATGTAAATAAACCGTCGAAACCGTCGCAGGAACACTTCAAACAACTTCCTTGAACGTTTTTAGAACGCACTGGATTCAACGCTTCGCGTAACCAATTAATGGATTTCCAAAATATTATTAGAAATTAAATGATTGTCTACAAATCATATTGCAAATATCTGATGCAGACTGAACAGCAAGCATCTAGGCATTCGACATCAAACATTTAAACTTTTTTTAAAAGTTCATAAATTTTTAAAGGAAATGACATAAGATGAATATCCGATTTTTCGTCAAGAGCGACACAATCTTTCCCGCCAATCTTTCAAAGACCCGCCAGAAGTCCACCAACTTGGATGTACATATACTAGATGCAGTATCGAACAAACTTTATGGTTGCAATAAAAATTATAACTATTAGAATTGAGAAAAAATTTCAACTTGGTGAGTGGACATTAATCTCACATCGGGACTAAAAAACTTCATAATTTAAGTATAAAATGAAATTCCTGCCTAAAACAGCATTTTAATAACTTACATACATTGGATTTTTTTCGTTTCATATGTATAATTTTTATGCGTATTTTTAAACAATATTCGTTTTTTAAGATAAATATAATGTACATAAATGAGACACTGAAGGTTTTCAAATCTTTTAATAATATGACAACCAAATGATCGTCAAATATCTGAATTACTTAACGCATAAACATAATTTAGGATTTTCAAATCCGTTAATGATGCAAACCAACGAATATTTTTAACTTCACTCTGCGTTACAGATTTCGCTGGATCATTATTTTATGGATGATATCTAAATGTTTGTCCAATAGCTGCAACCACGATGAACTTTTTCTAAAAAAATGTTTCACAAACTACATTTATGTGTTTGCAATAAAATATGCTTCCTTTCCGATCTTAATCAGTTTCCCTTTTTAAATATACAAGTAAAAAGCAGTATATATGTCCACAGTTTTTGCACAGTCTCGATGAAATTTCAAATTCAGAAAATAATCTTTATGTATAGAGAGTAGTATATGTATTTTAATATATGATCGTTACACTCAAAAATGAATATTAGTTTCGAATTTTGGATTTAGCAAGTCAAAGAAAATGTGACGCAGCCATACTGTGTAAGTTGAGAGGAGAACGCCTGTCCTTTCTTTGTTTAGTCTGGCTGATCAGTTGTTCCACTTTCTTGAAAAGGGGTGTTTTCTTCTCACACATCGAAGCGATAAAGCAGAATACTTCGAAAATAACATACGAGAATAAATCTGTAAATTTTAAGATTGAAAAGAATCGGACCAAACTAAGAAATTGTTTTTGACAATTCGGTATCTGTTGATTCCAAACGACATCAGACATAGAAGTACTCATCGTTTTGCGAAATCTAAAAATAAAAAAAAATCCTCTCTACGCTTTTTCAGCTATAGACATAACTTCTTGCTTTCATTTTTGTGCATTTAAGTTTTAAATAAAAATTAATTTTTTGGAACTAGTTTTATATGTCTTACTTATTCAAAAAAAATTAATAAGGTGTATTGTTTTAAAAATTTAATTAAAAATATCTGCGTAGTATTTCGAAGACCAGAAATGTCTTCAACTTCTTCAAATATATCTTCGATCATCATATCTTCAACTTTAAATCAATACATCAGGATACGATTTAAAATAAATTATTCAAATTCATAAGTTTAATGTGACAATATTTTTGTGTTTCTTTTCTTTTATGTTATCTTTATTGACGTTATTCTTTTAACACATTAAATACTATTAACATGTATCTTTTGAAAAATTCATGGGCCCATTTTACACAAACAATGTGAAACTTGGCATCAATTGTTGGATAGAAGTTTCATGAATGCATTTTTTTTTTCTTGACGAAATTTTATTATTAACATTTGCACATCGTCTTCCTCTCCCTTCAGTATAACTAGTTGAAAACTTAACAGATTCAGTGGTACTGTAAGAATACTACAGCCACAAATTGGCCATTCCGGCCAGAAGATACACGGAAAAACTTGAATGACCGGACCGCCGCAACAGCAGCACTAGCGGGAACTATGGTTAAGTTCTAAGGGACATCACCGACCACGGTACAAGTACGTCCCGTCATCGATGGGAGGAGCCAGATCCCCACCTACTCGTGTACCTACATGGGTGGTGAGAACCAACCATCATGTCGGAAGATTCTCATCCTCAATTACGAGGAGCCCCCCCCCCCCCTCTGATACGTACAGTAAGAATAAATAAAAATATTTATACAAAATTATTAATTAAATAATCTTTTCACCCCTTCGGCGTAATTTTCATTTTCAAAAGATTAAATAAATGTAATGTCTTTGCTGTAGCTTGGAAACTAAAATCGATTATCGGTTCGTAAGCTTTCGGATATATTTATATCTTTTAAAATTAAATCTTTCTCCTGGAGAAAGCACGGATGGACAGATAAACAGAATTTGTCCAAAATTTTGATATATATTCACAAAGTTGATGTCAAAGCCGCATACTAGATTTCTACCATCTAGCTAGTGGGGTTTTTGAGTTGCTTGCTCGTACGCAGACACGAATTTTGAACTACAACTTCCGAATCTCGAGGCCATTTTCCTCATGAGCGAGAAAGTGAAAAAGCACAACGAACAAACACTGGGAATTGCATCTGAGACAGCCAGCTGCCATTTACATTTAGAAGGAAAAAAAAAAAAGACTTAATGAAGGCAATGAATTATGCTCCAACAAACGACAGAAGACTGCTTTTGTTTAAGCTTGGAACAGGAAGAAATGGTATGGGCGTCGCGCGACATCCGACTCCCGTTCTGCTGGACAGAAAGCTCGTGTGCATACGAAGAAAACAGAGCATTTTATCTGCTACCAGTGAAAAATACGGTGCTCGGCCTTTTCCATCCGGCTAACAATGACGTACTAAGCTCCCCCCCCCCTCTCCTTCCCAAACAAGAACTGTCTCTTATTTATCAGGAATCGATGTAATGCGGAATTATTGGTCCTGAAACTTAAGGAGAAACATTTACCTTCTGTTGTTCTTGTTTATCAGTGAATTAACGGGCTTTGTGTCATGACTGCTTTTTATGTCAAATAATTAATCAGCATTCAATGCGAAATAAAGCAGTATTTTCTGAATTAGAGACTGGCACAAGAGAGACACACAAAACTCGAATCGGTGTGAACCATACAAGAATAGAAAAATCTTACAAATAATAATCTGAAAAAGAAAAAAAAAAAAACAGCTTGATTACGCAGTTTTTTCCCCTTCCTTTAGACACTTTAGAAAATGCAAAAAAGCCCAGATAATGAAGATCATGAAGAAAATAGTATTAATGGGATTATTTAAAAATTTAATACGCCATGCTTTTGGTTAAAATTCCTTCTAGTGATATTTATTTAATTTATTAAAATTTAGCGGTACATATAATTTTCAATTTTCGAAACGTCTTTTTGTAAAACTACTTTATTTCATATTAGCCGCTTTTAGTGACCAGCTGCTTAATAATGTTAAATTTCATGATTTATAAATGTTAAGTTTTTAGACATGGTTTGGCATTCAGAATTTCCCCCAACATATTTTTAAACATCATATTGTGAAAAAGCTCCTTTTTTTTATTTCTGTTTATTGCATGACGGCACATTTGCTCTGAAAAGGAGCGGTGAGCTTTCTTAAGCAATATTGTTTCGGTATCTTTCCTATTTTTCATGGAAAAAGCATCGTCGGTTGCAACTTTAAAATAGTGTAGCGCATTTTCCTCGGATAATACGAGCACACCGAACAGCACGACTGAAGAAAGTTGATAAAAAAATATTATCTTTTAATGTGTTGGATGTATTACCGAATATCTTACAGGACTTTAGAGGTTAATTGATTCCAAACACACACAAAATCTGATGATTTCCTTACGACATTGCCAAAGAATATAAAAAAAAGAACATCATTTTCATTCCTTAGTTTTCGAAGAAAGAAGAAAAATTCACGGTTAAATATCTGTAAAAGTAATGATTTCATTGCATTTAAATTTCATTGCATGTAGCCAAAGTAATATTGTATAATATACTTTAAATTGTTGAAATTACGGAAAAGAATTGCAACTAAATTAATATCATTGAAAAGATAAATATTTCAAATTTTATCATAGGTAAAAATCATATTTGTATTATATTTTAAAAAACCCAAAGCATCATATAATTTTTAATTAATATTTCGAAATAAAAACTCTCCGAAGAGCACACTCTCACTTTCTGAAATGAATCTGTGCCAATTTTCATAGATTAGTTTTCACGGTCAGTCTTGTGGAGCGCCAATGCATATATATATATACACATGCTATTTCTTTTAATTTGGTACTTTTTGAGGAAGACAACCATCGAATTATTCCTAATTAAGAGCATATAAGTATAGATTTCCAAGCTTAGGAAAACAGCTAGAAATTTTCTTTAAAAAATTCTTCTTTATATCTTAGCTTATTACTTTCTAACAAGATGCTATTTCATCAACCTTATTGAAGAAAGAAAATTGGATAACGTTCACTACATAAATTTTAAAATAATAATAACTAAGTTTGGCGCTTGCAGGAACGATTAGTTCTAATATAGGGAAAGAGACCTTAGTTTAGAAGCAGAATGATCTAGAGTATTTGTAGTCGAGTGGAATTATATTTTAACATGGGAAAGGTACATAACAGCAATTTTATTGATTTAAATTGTTGAAGCCAAATCCAAAAACCCTTTCTAACGAGGCCTATCCAAAACAGGCCGTTAAATTGGTACCCAGAATTTTTGTCAGAATAGGAGGATCGAAATCAGTTCAAATAAAAAGTTCCTGATCCCGGAACAAAATTTTAAATCAAAAGCCATATAAAATGAACCACAGAATGTTAAAATATCTTATTTAGGTTAGGAGTAAATTTTAAAAAAGACAAATTAAAAAAAATTTATTTGTGAATGTTACAAATTATGTGCTGCATAGAAAGAAAAAACGGAAGCAGGGTTGTATGAAAATGCCTACAAATATTTTTCTGTCAGTCAGATTTCGGGGACAGAAAACAAAGGCTATTTAAAAATGTTATTTTATATTCTCAAATGGAATCATAACGGTTGATTTTCAAAAAGAAAAAAAAGAGACAGTAAATAAGTAAATAAGTAAATAAGTCAGATTTTTCTTTGTCTTTAACAAAGCTCCAACAATTAAAAAAAAGGCTTGAAATGGTAAAGCAATAAAGCTTTAGAAATTCAGAGCTGTCTGACTTCGATATCATAGAAATGGTTGATCCTTAAGGGATATCCAGTGAGTTAAACATTCCATCGACAGTGGCTTTTGTAATTAAGAAGTGGAAGGTGAGTGGTGGTTGTCGGAATGTGCTTCGATCCGGCAAACCCACGAAACTAAGAGATAGGGACAGACTAAGGTTGTCCAAAAAAAAAAAAAAAAAATTAGAAAAACCGATGGCTTACAAATTCCAGGAGTTCCAACAAGCATCCGGAACTGTTATTTCGATAAATACTATCCGCAAGGAAAAGCATTTACTTGGTTTCCATGGTCGTGATACCATCCATAAGCCTTCGTTTACAAAATCCAGCCGCGTTGCTCGGTTGAAGTGGTGCAAGGCACGACGAAATTGGACCGGAGTGATGAACCAAGGTTCAGTCGCTACCAGTCGGATGGCAGAATCTGGGTTTGGCGTATGTTTGGAGAGCGCTTTTTCCCAGAATACATTATGCCTACACTAAAGTTTGGAGGAGGTGAAATTATGGTCTGGTGATATTTCTCGTGGTATGAACTGAGACCCTTGATTCCAATTCATGGTAAGCCTAAGACCGACTCTTAATCCACTGTTCTAGACAACAATGTGTTTCCTACGCTGTGGTAATTTTATTGGTTGAATCATTGTTATTTCCAGGATGACAGCGCCACTTGTCATATTGCGTGCATGGATTGGTATGATGACATTGGAGTGAACCGACTGGATTAGCCTGTCCAGAGTCCAGATTTGAATCCTATAAAAATTCTCTAGGACGCGTTGGAACGCCTAATTAAGAGGCTGTAGCAACCGTCCAAAATCGGTGAAAGAATTTACATGTCTTCTCCAAGCCGAGCGGAAGAAAATACCACTGTCAATCATCAAAACACTTGTAGTAGAAAGCATGCCCCGGTGGGTCAAGGTAGTCATTGCCTCAGGTGGAGGCTCTACCAACTCTTGAATATGAATGGTGTTTCACTTTTTAATCATAGGTGTCCAATTACTTATTGGTAAATAGTATACATATAAGGTTTTTTTTATTAATTGTTTTATTGATACATGAAAAATATTATTTCAAATTCAAATGCATCGTTCGGGCTTGTTTTGAATAATAAAACTGCTGTTATGTATTTTTAAAAATATTTTTTACCTTTCCATTCGAAATTATTAGTACTGAGCACCTGGTTCACTTCCGAGTTTCAGTGAAGTGCCACATGTTTATTCGCTGTCATTTATTTCATGTTTATAAAAAGTGAACTTTGGTTTCTTTATCATTTCTTGGTGCATTAGAGTTCAGGAATTTTTTTAAGCTATTTGTTCTATATGGCAATGCACTATTTTATTATTTTCTGAAAATAATTATGGATTACTCAGCTTTAGTTCTTATGCTTTAATTTTCATTTTACATGGTGAATACTATTCTGTTAGATAATTTTATAAAAATTCATTTAAAGATTCCATAACAATTATGAAAATATTGTTGTTGTTGATAATGGCACTTGTCGTGGACAAGTTCGCTGACGAAGTCAGCGATTTTAAGCCAAGGGAGCGCCTCTTGTTTTAGTAGCGCCAACTAGGGACAAGAATACGTCTTAGCTACTCACGCATCACATTCGCTTGCACAACCGCTTTTTATAGGGGAGAACATTCACACATCTCACAGATAGAACAGATGAAGAACAACCATGCCCGAATTGGGACTCGAGCCGAATTGGGACTCGAGTAAAAAATTTAATTGGATTTTTAATTAAAACGGTAACATGTCTCCGTAGTCATTCCAAAGCTGATTAACACGCAAAAAGTAATTTTACAGTTTTCTGAAATTCAAAAAAAAAAAAAAAATTAACTTTTTAGTCATATACTCATTTTATTCCTGCAGAATATTTTTCTCGTTTTAATAAATCATTGTTGAAAATACTTTGAAGTATCTTTTTAAAGATATATTTCATTGTTTTAATTATTGAACTTAGACACACGCATTTTGCGATGATATGAGATGCATTGTGTGTGTGCTTGTGCACAAACAATCGTTCCTTTATAAGGAGTAAACGTAAAAAATAAAATGAAAGTGGATGAATCAAGTCCTGTTTGAATCTCTCTGACTTGACATTCTTCAGCGTTTTCACACATTTTTTAGATAACTAATGTTTTAAGTACCAAATAATAGTCAAATTCCACAGATTAATTGCAAGGATTACAGAAGATAATAACAATATTTTTTTTTACTACAGAAACGAATCCTTGCACGTGTATGATCGCGCCCTTTTTCAGAGTACAAAGGGTAAAACTAACCACTTCATTATTTTATTATCAGAATGTTTTAATTTGAATTTAATAATAACTTTTTGAACTTTCTCGTTTAAGATATATACCAATAGAGACTATTGCAATTTTCAAAATATTGGACCTCGGGGCGATGATGAGTCCATAAAAGCTTCTTCGGAATTTGTGAAGACGAGGGGAGTGCAATCTCTTCACACAGACAGTGTATATCTAGTCTTGAGGAGAGCGTGCACAAGGATGAGGTTGTCTGTAATGAATGAGCCCCGTGAGGACGTGGTTTTCACTCTCGGAATTGTGCGTGAAATTTTGGAGGCAATTGCCTGTATTTCTGTAATTTCGAATGCAATAACTGAGATGAATAAGATTCCCTGGAGATCCAAATCGTAGACGTGTGACAAACTTCCATTTCGTTTGATCGTCACGATGTGTGGAGAGAAATGATTTGTTTCACGACATTCTCATTTGAATTTTGAATCTAATTCCATAAGTTCAAATCATTAATATAAAAGATTTTGGGTTGACTTTTGCTGTTTCAAGACTTGTGGGACCATAATAAATAATCGATACATTAAAAAAAAATGGAATCAGAATTTATGTGAAAAAGTCCAGAATGACTGGAAATGATTGGAATTTTTAAGTTAAAAATGACAGAAAAAAATATTTTTTAATTAGTAAACCGCAATAAATAAAAGTTGGGCGCTTTTAATAAAATAAGAATTGCTCTAATAAATAAACTAATAATTTGGAAGAAAATCTCAAAAAATAAGCAAGTAATTAATTTTAATTAACACAGAGGATGCAGCATTTCGAACTCAGTAGTTAAACAAACGTTAAAATAAGCAGCAGAATTTAATATTAATGTGTTCTGTTACATTTTTTTAAAGTGAGAATTTGTTTTTTGATGGATCGATGTATTTAAATAGCAAAAACAAATCTATCATGAAAGCTCGACTTCGCAAGAAAAGTAATAAATTTAAATAACAGATAATATTTTTACTTTATGACTCGAATAGAAAGTTCAAAGGAAATTGCAGAAAAAAATGGATTAAAGATATTCTTCAATCAAATTCTACTGTATTCATCTTAATTTATTTTTTATAATTATAGCATGAAGAAAATATACATCTTTTTATTCTGGACTTTAATTTTTCTTTTCTGCTTATGCACTCCTCAAAGATGAATGCAGCATCATGACAAGTATGCTTATGAAATCCTCTTAAACTTTTTTAAAAATTTCATCGGAAAATAATATGAATATAATTCGAAACACTCTAATGATTCAGGCCTGATTCGCCTCTCTTGTCTTGATTATTTCAACTTTGAGTGAAGATTTTTATATCAAGTGGTATGAAAAACGAATGCCAACCTAGAAGCCTTTATGATATTAAAAACATCTAATATTTTGAAATAAATTAAAACAAAAGTTGGAAAATCAAATATTTATTTAATTTTTCCGCAGTCGCATAAAAGTTATTAAACATTTACTCAGATTATTCAAAATCTTGCAATTTCGCTGAACGCGGTCATATAATGGAAAAGCAGGGTTATATAATTGTATTTAAAGTTAGTTTAAAAAACATTAAAATTAAAGAAAAAATTGTTTGGAATTAAATTAAATGTTAAAAAAAGTTAGATTGAAACGGTTTTTTTTTTTTTTTTTTTTTTAATTTTAAAGCAGTGCCATAAGTAAGTTTCTGCTCTGTAATAGGCTCTAAAATTATTGAGAAAAAGCGGTTAAATCATTTTAAATTATTTTAAATTTTGATAAGTTCTTTTTCTTCAAAGAGTAATACGAATCAAGTTTTAGGTCCAATTGCGTACTCTGTAAGAAATTCTCAGTTTAATCGCACAGAAATTCAGAAATGTTTATTGTAAATCCTAAGTCGTTTTGTTTTGTTTACGATAATTTGATTGGCTGGCAAAGCAATAATATGAAATTCCGACAAATTGCGAGTGAGAGATCTTTTGGAAACTCTCAAATGTATTCATTGAGTCTCTTTTAAAAAGAAAGAAATACAAATGATTATGCTTTTATTAGTTTGCTTAAAAAATCATATTGCTGATATAT